>LYUA01000065.1:58641-84831 GCA_002093875.1 Calopteryx splendens | reverse complement strand
CGTTGATTCCACGTGGTTTCCACGTTGATTCCACGACCCATTTCTCACTGGGTAAGATGAAAGAGTGTGCAAGTTTTAGGTAGCTTGGGACTAAATTTGGTGAACCTTTTGCTCTTGTTTATTATGCATTGGCAATGGAATCAATGTTTAGGTTTTCAGATAATGATTTTGATTTTATACTATTACAGCTGTGTTTTTTACAAAAATGCTGAGATTTTTGTTTTTATTAGAAACTGTGAAGTCCCAGATAATGATGCAGATGTAATTCATTGATATAATTAAGTTTTGAACGTTCCTAACTGAATGGAAATTCGTGTTACATTACAATTGAATGTGCAGTAGAATGATTTTCAGTGCATTTTAATTCATTTTTATTGATTATGTCATATGCCATTCAATTATCCTAAAAATTAATAATTATGTGGATATAAACCACTCCCCATGAATTATCTGTTGCATTAAATTTAAAAAATCATGTAATTTAAGCATCAATTCACAATATCCTTGTTTTTGTTGATGAAATCCACATTCCATGGTCTGTCCATATCATGTGTGCTTGAAATCTGGACTCTTTAGAGTTGTTTCATTTAAAAACCCCCAATGAAGTAGCTTGAGATGTCCTTCATTATTTTAAAATAATACTTGCCAAAGTACAAGTATGCTCTGTTAAACTTGAGGAATTAATATAAACGCTCAGACACATTTTGTGCTGTTTTTGCTACAGGTCTTCAGAATTAAATATTTTACTTTTTTCAGTTTAAAATACACATCAAATTCAAGCAATTGATTAATATTTAATTCATTATTGGCATAACAATGATATATTATGTAATTTAAATTAATGAAAAGGTGTTTAATCATCACATTATTCTTTGAAAAAAATTGTCTTTTGGCTTTTGCTTATTGATAAATATTTACAAAAATTATTAAAACAAAAACTAAGAATATTTAATGGTGCACTCACAGGCCACTGATCCCTCCAGCAAGGCACACCTCCAATCATTGGGTGAACCTGCTGTGGGAAGGCCATAAGTCATTAAGTGGTCTACAGGAAATTATCGGCTGGAGCTTCATTTTGAATACTTGATAAAAAACTAACTACGTTAAACCTCTTGAATTCCTACACATTACCTAATAAGCTAAATTAGGTTTAAGACTCAACCTGTAACATATTCCACCTCAAATGGTTATGAAAAATGTCAGATTAATTTTCTCTAAATATCTTAAAATTGGTGGAGGTGTGGTAATTTAATTGAAAGGATTGTAATACAAACTTATTTTGGCAACTGGATGTGTATTAATGTATTACTTCATTATTTTAATTTAGGCTATTTCTATAAAAATGACTATAACAATATAAATGTTTATTATTAGAACAGAATAGTATACAGTGGAACCCCTTTGTGGTAGTACCTATTACTGTTCCAATATCAATAGTGTTGATGATCATATCCATATACTCTATCTATATATCTGCATTTCTGAAGAGTGCACGTAATTCTACAGGAAATATAAAAATAATGCTCTTAACAATCTGTTCATATTACAGTAGGTCACTTGTCGTATCATCCAAATACTGAAAACCCCAAATGAAAAAATTATTATTATCTTGACTTCAGGCAACCCATGACACATCTCATAGTTTATAAAGTTTCGACAGTCTGAGTTTAATTGAAGGAAATAAGAGATATATTTGGGTACATACCTCTTTTGAACTCACAGTCATAGAGGAATGCTATTTTGTTCAAGGATTTTGCAACCTAAAGGTTTGAAAACTCAACATATCCAAATTAGTGTTCTGAAGCTTTGTTTGGTTTTTAGTCGGCATTTTGTAAACTGTGAATTTGTGACTTAGAGTTAACATTTTAAAATTTTAATTTGATTTCCTAAACCAATAGAAATGTCTCTTTTCTGGTCAGGCCCTGGCATTCTAGAGAAGAAGGGTTCTAATGTATGTGTGGAGGAATTTTTTTTCTCTGTGACTCAAATGAAGCCAATTTTAATAAATATTTAGGTAACCTATTTTGCATAAACTAATCAATTTGCTGATTATATATCTCCTATAAAATTATTATTACACTTGATAATCTGCCTGTTACGAATTTATAAAAATTCTTAGTTTGTAGTTATATCATCAATATTAATAAACATGTCACCATCCGACTTTTGCTACAAAGTTGTTTCACTGTATATGATTAAGGAAAGTTGTGTATTGAGGAAGAATTTTTGAAATCATTTATTGTGTATTCCTTGGGATTTTGCTAATTTGAGCATTGCAAGAATTGTCTTTAGGTATATTTTATCTGTGACATTCATTTAAACTCACAGACTTATTCAACTTTTTAATATCAGGTAAACATTTGTTTTAATAGTAAAAAATGTAGTGAGTAAGATGGTAAAGGGATACCCACCTATTAACAGAGACTCATAATGTTAACAATATTAAATATGAAAGCATGCTTTTTTCTTTGGAGGGAATTTTTGGTTTGCTTTCATAGTTAGAATTCTACCCATACATTGGCAATACTTAATTTACACTAGTCTTCTATATCTCCATTCACAGCCCCTGACAGTAACAATGGTCCCTGTGAGTATTTCAGATTTTATATTTTTGCTTTTTCCTTCATGCTGCTGCATGGTTTTAGTGGTAGTAACTATCCTCTTTTCAATTAACCAGCTACTAACATTAATTAAAATTATTCTAATGTCTCCCCACCTTTAGCTTTATTACTTATTGACAAAAAATACTGTAATCATGCAAAAACAGCACATATTTTTACAAAGCTACAACTTTCATCTTGTAGTTCATTTAGTTTTTCTTTTTCTATGCATACATTCACTATATTCAAGAATTTTCTTGAGAAAATTTATTTTCAATTGGCCATTTATCAGCAATGACATGAATCATGATAAATGATTTATATGACAGAAACACTATAGTGTTTTTGCTTCCTCATTATTTCCACTAAAAAGCTTTTCTTCCTACCTGGTTGAATTTGAGTTGCATGTTTTGTGTACATTCTTTACAATCTTGATCAAAGGCAAGTGATTTTTTTCCAGCTTGAATTTATCCTAATAATATTCCTTTCAACAGGTATGATTTATGTTGTGGATGAATTGGACTTCGAACTGAACAAAGAGCATGAAATGACAATTCGAGCCACTGACAGTGTATCTGGAGTTTATGCGGAAGTGCTTGTTAGCATTCTTGTTGAAGATGTCAATGATTGCCCCCCTGAGTTCACTCATGATTCATACAATGTTTCTGTGTCTGAAGCTGCGCCATTTGGTACCTCCATTTTGAAAGTACAGAGTCGTGATAATGACACAGGTATTTGCATTTGATAAGTCATACACCACTGAAGTGAATAACTGCTGATCATCATTATAGATGAGAAACTCAATATCTAACATTTCTCATTTTAGGGGTGAATCAAAAGGTAAGGTATGTCATTCAGCACAACAGTAGTAACTCCTCCGATTACTTTCACATCGACCCTGAAGATGGGACCATTTACTTGAAGAGATCATTGGACCATGAACTACACAGCTCTCATCATTTCACTGTACAAGCTTTTGATGGTGGAATTCCAACGCTATCCAGTACTGCTCATGTCTGGATCACTGGTAAGTCTTTGGATGGTTAATTATTTGAAAACCACAGCTCATATAGGTATCAGCTTTCAAAGTTCTAGAATTGTGTGTAAAATCCAGGGCTCACCAATGTGCAAGGAACTTGAAAACACTTAAATTAATATGAAATATGTTCACTTCACTTTACCAAAACTTTCATTAAAAACTAAATTTTAATGTTTTCACATGTACATGAACAAGTCTAGGATTTTCTTTAAGCCCAAATGCACAGAAAAAAAGTCTCATTTTTAGCATGTGCTGCCTTTGCTAGAAAATTTTGTGGTTGTTTTTAATTAATGTCATTGTTAGAAGCTATTTATGATTTATTTAGTAGGTGTGAAATTTGTATAATTAAAAAAAATTGATAATTAAACAAAATAATTCAGAATCCTTAGAAGAAATCATTTTTCACTGTATGCACCTTTTAACTCTTTCATATCAGTACCAGGATATACACTTTTAAAATTTAACTCATGATTTGATCCTCTTACATGAATTTAAAGTTAAAAGTTGATCGCAATTTTAATTTGCATTAGTTCATTTATTTTATATCTTATTCCAATTTCTTTTCCAGTGATTGATATGAATGACAACCCTCCTAAGTTTGAGCAGCCATCATACTCCTGTTTCTTGTCTGAGCATGCAAGAAGGGGGCAGTTTATAATGTTGGTTGTTGCCAGTGATCCTGATGATGTTGACCAAGGGAATTTAATTTATACCATTGTTGGAGGAAATGAACAGCAAACATTTTCTATTGATCCCAGGAAAGGTTAGTAAAATATGTATATTACTCAGCTATTTATAAAGGTTCTTGAAAGTCTTGTATCTCATTTTTAAAAGAAATTTTCTCGCATAATTTGTGACTTCCATGAGCATTGTTATTAGAAATATTTTTTTAATAATTCTAATTCTTCTTACAGGAATACTGTCCCTTATTAATCTACAGAATTTTGCTGACCATCCAATGTACACCCTCAACATATCCGTAACAGATGGTGTTTACACGAGTTTTGCTCGTGTGAAGATAGACATACTTTCAGCAAACAAAAATAATCCAACTTTTCCAAAGGTCCAATTTGATGTCAAGATTTTGGAAAATCTTCCACAGGGTACATTTTTAACTAAAGTAACTGCAACAGACAAAGATCGTGGAACATATGGCACCATCATCTATTCCATAGCATCTGACCGGATGAAGGAATTTTTTGAAATTGATGCCTTGACTGGTGAGTTGTGTTTTTCTCTTTCCTTGCCAAGGAAACCAATTTTCCTTGCTTCTGAGGTCAATTGCTCTCAATTCATTAATCATCATTGATTATTTTTAACATGATTCTTCCCTATCAGGTGAGATTATAACAAAGAAGAAACTAGACCGTGAATCTCAGAAGTTATATGAAGTTTTAGTCATGGCTACAGATGGAGGAGGAAGATCAGGTTTTGTTACTTTGAGGGTCAAGGTTGGGGATCAGAATGATAACCCACCTAAATTTTTGTTGAAGGAGTACAAAGCTTCAATTTATAGTAATTTAACTGCTGGGACTGGATTCCTGAAGGTAAGGATTACTAGGATCAAGCAACACACCATCTGTATTTTTAGCTATTGTGGATCCATGAGGGAAATATTTCATGCAAAATGGGAAGACCTCCTCGGCGATTAAATTTTCAGTGCTTACCCAACTAGTTAGGAATCTTGTGACAGTGTTGTCACAAGGTTGTCTTGGCAAAATTGGAATTGTGATTTAATTTTAACAGTAATGTAGCAGTACTGCATCAAGGTTGAAGTAATGATTGCAGCACTGTGGTAAAATTGATATTGAACTCTTGATAATTAATGCAATGCAAAGTCGGGTAATTATAATAATGATGCATCAGAGACAGATAAAGCATATGCAGCATATGGTCAAGCATCTTCCCAATCTTTGGGCACTTCCAACTTTTACCAGCGTAGCCACTCTACTCTCATTGACCCTGGATGGTGGAGCAACCAATACATTTCTACCAGGGGTCACCAATTTCTATCAGCTCCACCATGACCTGACCCAAATGCTTCAAACTTTCACTATAGACTTTCTGAAATTCAATTTGATTTTCTTATCCTGAAAGAAGTGTCTTTAATAAATGTGGAGCCACACTGTTTCAGTTCTCAATGGAATAGAGGGATTTTAAAATTTGTGTTTTAATCAATATATCAGTCCATTAGAATATTTGTTATGATGAAATTTGTTTCAGTGAAATCATGTGAATAATCATTGTATCCTGGTGCCCTCTATATTTTAACTTATTCAGAAGTGAAAATGAGGGGGTACATTATTTGACCCCAGGTGTAGTAACAAGAAAGGGAGTTTATGTTTTGAATGAGGTGAGGCTAGGCTGCCTATAATTTGTATGAGCTTATAAAAACCATCTGAGAAACTAATTTGGATTAGGTAAGCCTAGCATCAGAGTGGCTCAAATACTGGAGAGGAAACCAATAGCATTATTTTTATTCCTTCATGGATCCACCTATACTAATGAAAATACCATTGGTTTTGTAGTGTGTGGTTATTTCAAGCTCATTTCTAATTGAAACCAATATTCATACAGGTTAGGGCTATTGATGCTGATGAGGATTCATCAGCAGCTGTTGATTACAGCATTTATGAGGTTGGTACCTCTGGAGTGAAGGATTTATTTGGAATTTACCGTTTAACAGGAGAATTGTATTTGCTTAAAACTGTTGCTTCCAAAGGTTAGTACATATCTTTTCTACTTGAATTAATGCTACAGGCCTAACTTATGTAATATGTCTGAAATTGTTTATTGGTTTCTATTTCAGAGAACCAAATATTCCAGTTTTTTATTCGTGCTCAAGATCGTGGATCACCTTCCTTATCTTCCGAAGTGCCTTTGGATGTTTACATAATGGGTCCTCAAGACGTTGCTCCACTTTTTGAGCGAAGAGATGATAAATTTTTTATATCTGAAAATTCTCCTCCTGGTAAGTATGCTATTGACATCCATAAAATAACTGTGGATGTAAACATATGCTGATGTAAAGGTTCCTTGTATAACATTTTCAGATCCATAATTTTTCTAAGAGTTACCTTAATATGGCAAATCTCTCAAAAACCACATATCTAAACTGACAGAAATGAAGTTGTAAATTGCTATAAAAATGCTGTCATTGTAGCCTTTTAAAATCCACATGGATGTAATTCTTTAAAATTAACAATATCTACAAGAATTTTTAACCCTAAGTGCTTAAACTAAATTTCTGACATTAAAAGTGAGATTTTGCTTTCTCTAGATTTACTGTGCATGCCATGTCCTGTGAATGGCAGAATTTTAATTGGGTTTGTTTTCACATAGTACATTGAACATTTTTGTTTACAGGTGAAATCATTACAAGGCTCAAAATGGTAACGAATGGCACTGTCAAGTTCCGTATTATTTCTGGAAATGACAATAGTGAGAATCCTTTATTTGATGTCAATGAGCAAGGCCAGCTTTTCTTGGTGGGAAAACTAGACAGAGAAGTTCAAGACACTCACATAATTGCGATAGTGGCTGAAACAGATTCCAGCCCCCCACTCACAGCGCTGACGGATGTCACTCTAATGGTTCTGGATGAGAATGACAACTCCCCTGTCTTTGAAAGTAGCCCGTACAAGCTGTCACTTGCGGAAAATATTGAGGAAGGAACTGCTGTATTGAAAGGTGAAAGAAAATTTCCTTTATCCTCCCATTGTTGTGGCTGGGGATAAATGTGTATGCCTCAATGAGATTTCACTTTGATAAAGAAATTTCTGTCCCACTCATGCCTTCTCGTTGTTCTCTTTTTTATAGTGACTGCTAATGACAGAGATCTTGGAAATAATGGTGAAGTGAGATATTCTTTTGGGTCTGAAATTGGTGAACTGGCAAATGTTTTTGCCATTGACGCATATACTGGCTGGATCACAACATTAGTACAGTTAGATGCTGAGAAAAAACCACACTATGAATTTCAAGTTATTGCCACTGACAATGGGAAGCCTAAGCATTTTGCTCGTACTAATGTTTTCATACATCTGAAGGATTACAATGACAACCCTCCCATTTTTACTAACACTCACTACATGGCAGCTGGTAAGTGAAAAACTTGAGTTCTTAAAATTTTTTGTTTCAGGGTTTGCTCTTGTGTCTGCATATTCTGAAGATAACTGTTATTTTAATGCATATAAAGTTTATCTAATTTCTCCATTTTTTGCTGCACTTTACAGTATTAACTTTTTATATTTATTTGTAGTGAATGAAGATGCCCTACCAGGCACTGTTGTTGTTCAGCTATCTACTAAGGATAAAGACACAAGCTTGGTGTCTCCAGTTCAGTTTTTCATAACTAATGGGGATCCTATGTCACAATTTCAAATTAGACAAACTGGAGAGGTTTATGTAGCAAAGTCACTGGACAGAGAAAAAGTGAGCAACTATATTTTGGACGTCATTTGCACAGATGGCACATATATTGCCAAAACTTCAGTCACCATTGATGTCCTAGATGCAAATGGTGAGTTGATGTCTACAATAAACCACATTATGCCGATCTAAATATTTCTTAAATTTAATAACTGGCTGAATTTGATAAGCTCCAACTTTGAATTACTTTCTCAAAATATCTTTAAATTTTGTATTTTTGGACCCTTCCCATTAACTTTACCTTGTTCTCTGTGAGTAATGCACCTGTGCATACAGATCAGGCCAGGAAATAAATAACAAGTCTACTCCTATAAAAGAGTAGGCCGTGAGATACATATTGGGAAAGGACAATACTTTTTTCATTATGTACCAATGACCCTCATGTTACACCCTTGATACATGTTACAGTAATATCCCCTATTTTTACAACTGAGAACCTTCCATTTTTGTTTGATGTTAAGGACAAGTGATGCATATTCTATGGTAGTTCATACATTCACCCTTACATTATTGTCAAATCAGACCATTCAATTCTTGAAAAATAATGAGTTCATTAAGTATGAGAAACCTAGAGGATAATGTCTTCCACTACTTGTTATGGCATTGCTAAGTACTTGGTCTATAATATCCCTTAAAGTGTGATAATTGTATCTTTAAGAACTATCCATAAACATTTTTTTATAATTGCTCCGAACACCAGATGCATTTTCATTCACCCTTCCCTTAACACATTCTATGTGCCCTTCCAAAATTATTCATGCACTTCAGGTCATTATGAATTCTGAATGATTACTATCAGATGCCTGTGATATTTAAGTAGGTGAACATTTTGTTTCCTAAAAAACACATTACATTTTTCCTTTCCCTCAAGAATAAAAGTTAATTATTGTTATAACATTTCATTAACATTAGTCTACCATTCAAGATAGGTTTTTGATGGATCCAGGGGTTTATTAACTCAAAACTAATAACTCGCTAAAACGTCTCACATATAGAAAGTACGTGACCATGTTTTGTTGACATTTTTATTTCCAGATAACCCTCCTTATTGCTTGCGGTATCGCTACCGAGAAGTTTTATCAGAAGGCTTGCACCCTGGAAGTTATGTTCTTACGGTGTTGGCTACTGATATGGATGAAGAGCCTAATGCCAACTTGCGCTACTACTTAACTGGAAATGGAGCTGAAAAGTTTATATTGGACAAAACATCTGGTAAGTTATGTGAACTTCATTTTCCAGTTTCCTTCCAGTTGCACAAGTTTTTAAAGTTATTTTTGGCTTCTGTAATGAGTTAGTCGTCCATTACATACTTCATAAAATATTATACTATTCATTTTAATTGAATAAATTACATAACTAATTTGTTACTTCATAGTTTGTCACTTTTGGAGTATCAAAACATTTGTTGTGCGATTTTATTTCCAGATAGTTGGACCATATCATTTCATTCATTTATAAATTTATAATTTAGCATTTAACTTCCCATTGAGTCTTTCAGTACTATGTCATATAACTTAGAATTATGATAGGAAATTTCATGAAAAGAAAACAAGAAATGGTTAAGTAATATTGGATATAATTCAGTTTTGTATATTATTTTTTAAACTTTTTGAGATTGCCAAAGGAAAAAGAACAGAAAATACTTATAAAAATGAGATCCAAAGAGAAATTCTAATTACTGGTCACTGTGTTGAAACAGGATAGTAAAGGGGTGAAGAAGGGAAACTGTATTTTACTGCAAAACATATTCTTGATAATACCTGGATTACACTCATTAGAAAGATTTTTAAAATATCCTACTGTGAAAAAATATCAAGAATATTATACATGTTTTAGCTGAAATAATTGACCATTTTAGTACCTATATAAATAGTACTAAAGCGTTAACAATGGTAAATTAGACATTTTAGCATATTGAATGCATTATTTTATCCTATAAGGCTATTATTGTTTTTATATTTTTTGTTTCTTGACTCAATGGAAATATTGTTGTGCACCAATTGATGATTTGATTGCAGGTGGCAAATTGATTGTTTCAGTGGATTGCAAATTATGGTCCATTCAGGCCACAATCGAGATCAAACCTTAATTGTTGTCAATAAAACTTGGCCTAAGTTTTTAATTTTCAAAGCAGAAGTACATATAACAGTGTTCATTAATTTTTTTCAGGTCATCTAAAGACAGGTGCTCGCCCACTTGATCGGGAGAAACAGTCAAGGTTTCGGCTGATAGCACACGTGCAGGACAGAGATAGGCCTGAGTGGGAGTGCTCATCTCAGGTTGAAATAATTCTCTCTGACCTCAATGACAATGCTCCAATTTTCTCAATGTCCTCATACAGTGCCACTCTGCCAGAAAATACAGATATTGGGACTCTAGTGGCTAAGGTCCATGCCACTGACCTGGACATAGGTGAGCCATTTATTTCCCCTTTGCATGTTTTTGAGGAGATTAAACTGGTGTATGTCTGGATATTGCACAAGACTTTTTATTCCCAAGGGTGGCTGTAGTTTTATAAGTAGTTTTCCCCAATCTCCTGGCTCTTGCAACTCTGTAAAAAATTAAATATTTGAAAAATGTATTAAAATCCATTGATAATCCTGGAAATTCCAATAGCCTTGGAAACCAATCCATATAAAATTTTGGTGTATTTATTAAAAAATATCAATTCCTCAGAGCAATTTTTAAAAAAGCTTAGCTATATGTAGCCATTTGTGTAGCTTAGCCATCTTTTTAGTGAAGCAATACATTTCACAAGGTCTCTTCAAGGATACAACCTTTGCTGTTCATGCTATTCAATTTTTGCAAAAGTATTATATTTATATCACAAAATCAGAATAACTGATGGCCAGCTAAATCATCTCTTAATGCTTTTTTTTATTCTAGGAATCAATAAAAAAATAAACTACTCATTCATCAACTCAGCAAATCAACACTTCAAAATTTCCTCAGATAGTGGCATTGTGACTCTAGCTAAGCCACTGGACCGAGAACAAAGGGCAATATTTAATTTGACGATCAAAGCCACTGATCAAGGGATTCCACAGCTGTCAACCACAGTACCTTTGATTGTCATAGTTCTGGACATTAATGATAACCCACCAGAATTTGAGAAGAAATTTTACTCCGGTGTGGTGGCTGAGATAGATCCAGTTGGAACAGAAGTTGTTAGGGTTTTGGCAACATCAAGAGATGCCGGTGTAAATGCTGAGATCACTTACTCAATTGTTGGAGGAAATGACCATAAGAAGTTTGAAATTCATAATAAAACAGGTATCTTCTACTTTAATTCTATATCATTTCATATTTTTCAGCTGCATGTAACTTTTGTGTTTCAATTAAGAATATTAAATGCAGTGGGGGTGAAATTACAAAAGGTATTATTTTTTTTCTCCAGGAATCATAAAGGTAGTGGACCACTTGGATTATGAAAAGTCAAAGGACTATGTGTTGACTATACAAGCAGTAGATGGGGGAACACCTCCATTGAGCAATCACGCAACAGTTAACATATCTGTTACGGATAGTAATGACAATCCACCTGTGTTTACTCAAGTGAGTTATAATGCTCGAATAAGGGAAGATGCACATGTTGGAGACAAAATACTGCAAGTAAGTGACATGAATAGAATTAAATGCTTTACAGAATATATTTGAGTTAGGAATTAAATAATAGTCAACTGCAGAATTACAGGAAGGTACTAGAAGGTTTTGTACCTACATTAATTATGCCCTTTCCATTGTATTCTCATCTTGAGTCTTGCAAATGTTTCCCTTTTGGATATCCATCATTAAATTTGATGTTTTTCCTTTTAATTTGCTTTTATGTTTACCTTGGAATTCCAAACATTTAAGCATATGTGTTATTTTTATAATGTTTTACATAAGGTTTTCAGAATTACAATGGACTACATATTTTTCCATTTGTCAGTAGACATTTTGATTGAAACAGCTCATTTAATATTTTAAAATAGCCCTCAGTTAAAGACACTAACCAAATGTATCCATCATTCACCTAGAATGAATACCTATGAATGAATGACATTCTTTGCTTTTCAATAAAAAGTAGTGGTTCCATTCTCTAGAATAGGTGTTCTCAACCCAGTCGGCAAACCTTTTCGGTTTATTTCTACCCGATGATGATGTAGTACATTGAAACCCGGGTCGCAATAAACTGAATAAGTTGTGGAAAAGTGCTATTTATATTTCATTAGGTGTTACTACCCTGATAATTTTATAATGTTGGTGATGCATTCAGATATTTTAATGCTCTTTTAAACTATATCCTATGTTAAATGTTCTAAACTATATCTAGTGTTATAGCTCCTAATTATGGTAAATTGCATTTTTATAGGTCATAGCAAATGATTTGGACAGTAAGAATAATGGGAAGGTAACGTATCATATTGAGCGAGGGGACAGGCACCAGCAGTTTGTTATCAATGAAAAAACAGGCTATATATCAGTGGCTGGACAACTTGACCGGGAGATGGTAAGATTTTCGGCATGATTTGTCCACCATGATTTTTTATATTGTCTCTAGATAGTGAAGATTCACTAAAACTTTATATTATTTCAGACTTCAAATTATGTCCTGGAGATATATGCCCAAGATCTTGGCGTGCCAAGCCTTTCATCTTCTGTTATGGTCAACATTGAAATTTCAGATGCTAATGACAACCCTCCATTGTTTTCCCAGTCAAATTACACAGCTATTGTTCAGGTATGCTAATTCTCCTATAATTATAATTTCAGTTGTACTGCATATGTACCTACCTAATTACTTTATTCAATTAGTGCCATTATCATTGTGACTTATTTATTTATTCTTTTCTGTCAAATAGGAGGATAAGCCTTTGGGCTTTACGATTTTGAAGTTCATGATCACTGATGCTGATGGTCCTCCAAATGCTGGCCCTTACACCTTTGACTTCCGTTCAGGCAATGAGGGGAATGTTTTCAGGTTGGAGCAAGATGGAGTCTTGCACACGGCAGCAAAATTCAACCACAAGATCAAAGATACCTATCTCCTCCATGTACGTGTGTTTGATAATGGGACACCACCTTTGTACTCCGATACGTGGGTTAATGTCAAGGTAAATTTCCATTACATCATGCCATAATGCTGCCACCATAGCTGATTTAATTAAAATCTAAATGTTAGGAATGTATAATATTTTCTCAGAATGTTTTCCGTCATTGCATGCAAAGAGAAGAAATGATGAATTACTCATTCATATTTTAAAGATACAAAATTTTTGGAATTGGATTTGGATATTTGGAAGTGTTCTTCATCTTCCACTAAATTTATTTCAATATCTTAATTAGCTGTTGTTTCTTTTTGTCAATGAAACACTTCTCTCTCCTCTTATTTCTTAGGTGATTGAAGAATCTCAGTACCCTCCAGTGATAACACCGTTGGATGTTGTGGTGAATGCATTTGAAGATGAATTTCCTGGTGGAGTCATTGGAAGAATTCATGCCACTGACCAAGACCCATATGATGTTCTGTCTTTCCGATTGGTCCCATCAACCACTCTCCCCAATCCAAAAGAGCTTTTCGAAATCGACAGGGAGGATGGCACTATTATTGCCTTGCCGCATCTTGACACTGGAGAATATCGGCTAAACATTTCGGTTTCAGATGGGAAATTCGTGTCTTACATGATAGTTTCTGCTGTGATACGTCCAATAACTGAGGAAATGATTGAGAATGCAGTGACCCTGCGTTTGCAGGGTGTCAGTCCGGAAGAGTTTGTTGTCAGCCATCGGAAGGGGTTTACCAGAGCAATTCGTGAGGCCGTTGTGGCTTCATCCCTCAAGGATATTGTCATCATCAGCTTACAGCAGCCAAACGAGTGGACTGGGACACACCTTCATCGAGGTTTAAGAGCTGCCGGGTCAAAGGACCTTGACGTTCTTTTTGTCGTTCGAGCCAAAGGAGGTGGATATTACCTTGCAAAAATGGTGAAAGAATTAGTTTGGGGTCGGCGGTTGGAGGTTGAAAACATGTTGGGATTTAGTATAAAGGAAGTTTCTATAGAGAGGTGCACCAACACATATTGCATTCATGGCATTTGCCAAGACAAAATAGCTCTTGACCCCAACTTGGTGGTCACAGTTTCAACCGATCTGGCAGCCTTTGTTGCACCCCGTCACCACCACAAAGTTGAATGCAAGTGTAAAGAAGGCTATGAAGGTGAGTTTTGTAGATTATCATAATACTCATGTAATTCCAATATGTATTCAGTATAACTTGCTAGTGCTACCAATTTAAGGTATCCTCCAATTTGTGTCATTTCTTTGTAGACTCAACCTAACCTCTAACATTCAGAAAAATATTCAAAACCCTAACTTGTTGTTTTGTGCGACCAAAATGTCGTTGACCCTAAAAAAGTGAATATGTAGATTGAAATAAAACAAACCTCGTGCTTTTCTTTTTGAGATATATCCAGAGCCATGTGTAACTAGTGTGAGATAATAATGGTTTTTCTGTTGGTGTTTATGATCATCATTTCATTTTTTTTAAATCAGGGGAGCGCTGCGAAACAATGGTGAATGAATGTGCCCGAGATCCATGCGTGCCTTTTAAGGTGTGTTTCCCAGATGCATCGCCTCAAGGTTATTCCTGCCAATGCCCAGAAGGATTTGCTGGACCACTTTGCAATGTCAACATTTCGAAATGCCATGACGAATCATGCTATGTACCAAGAAATCCAGTGTCATTCAGTGGAAAAAGCCATGCTCACTACAAAGTGGAAAAATCTCATGTGAAGAGAGTTTTGGAACAAAGACTCAACCTTTCTCTTCGAATCAGGACAGTTCAGCCAACTGGAAATCTTATGTATGCTGAAGGAAAAGTGGATTACAATGTGCTTGAGGTTAGTCTTTTACATTTTTAGCCTTTCTTGTATTATTTATATGTTATGATTCTCTATGAATTCATGTTCTATGTAATTGGCCATGTAAAATGTAGATTATTGTTGCTTCAGTAAACTACAAACCATTATTTCATGGTTTGATTTTCATCCAATCCTCCTCATACTATGATTTCAGAACAAAATCAATTTTGCAAAACCTTCTATTTGATTATGAAAATTATTTTAACAGAATTTTAGTTGGCATTAATAATTTCCTGTCAATTATGATTACTACTGCAGGCAATATGAAACCCATTACAGTTTAATCAGCATGGAAATTTTTTACTGTTCATTTGTAGGTTGTCAATGGAATGGTTCAGTATAGATTCGACCTTGGAAGTGGCGAAGGAATGGTTCGTGTGAGCAGTATTTATGTGAGTGATGGCCGTTGGCATGAAATCTGCCTGGAAAGGGAAGGAAGCAATGCCCACATTGCTGTAGATGGAAGGCACGTGGCTCACGGAGCGGCACCGGGTGCAAATGATTACCTCAATTTACAGTCAGAGGACATATTCTTTGGTGCAGAGATTCGACGCCATCCAACTATCCTTGGGTTCCAGGACACACAAAGGGGATTTTCAGGCTGCATGGATGACATCAGACTCGATGGAATACCAGTCCCATTGCATATGAGCGGAGGTGGAATGGGTGCCGGTGGCAGTGTTGCTTTTCTGAGGCAGTTCACCAATGTAGAGTTCCGCTGCGAGGGGCAGATGACCCCGCCTGGGCCCTGTGGCTCCCAGCCTTGCCTCAACGGTGGCACATGTGAGGAATTCCTGGTGGACGGATTGCCAAGCCACAGGTGCTTGTGCTACGGGAGGTTCGTCGGGCCGGCTTGTGAGATTGACATGGATCCATGTGCCTCGTCGCCATGCCTGCATGGGGGAAGGTGTCATGCCACACCCGGGGGCTACACTTGTGAGTGCATCGATCCCAGGCTGAGCGGCAGGCGGTGCGAATATGGTCGCTACTGCAATCCCAACCCGTGCCGCAATGGTGGAGTGTGCGAGGAGGGTGACTCTGGACCAATCTGCAAGTGCCGTGGGTTCACGGGCGAGTTCTGTGCCATGGACGTCGACGAGTGTGTGGAGGGAGCACCAGGGATGGCTGGTCCATGTCTCGGAGGAGGCACTTGCGTCAATGAGCCAGGGGGCTACCGGTGCGTGTGCCCAGCAGATGCCACCGGCCCACGCTGTGGTAGCCCCCTTCATTCCACCAGGGTGACCTCAAACCAGCACAGTATCACCATGGAAGAGTTGGTGGGCATCATTGTGGCACTCTGCGTACTCTTGTTGCTGGTCATCCTTTACATACTTTTCCGTCGATTTCGTGTCAAGCACTCACGGGAGAGGGCCAATAACATCAACAACGAGACCAGGAAGGACATGGTGTTGAATTCGGCGAGGCCTGAACCTGACTTTAAACGAAGTTCCAAGCTGAGCAACCTGGAGATCAGTCAGGTATGCTCCAAGTGGATATTGCCCTCATCCACCTTTTTTTATCTTTGTATGTGCATGCTAATAAATTGACATTGAACTTGAAAATGTAATTTAAAGCAATTACTGTAACTTTGCTCGGTTGTGTCTTTTTTGAATCATTACATTTCCTTTACTCTGTGAGGCATGACACCCTAAATTCCTAACTCTTTACTGGTTTTCACCCACTACTGTCACAGTATTAATGTTGCCAAAAGCCAATTTTTCATTTTTTTTCTTTGTTCTTTGCAGAACGTTATCTTGTGAATGGTTGTGAATTGAGAGTTGTTTATTTTTTAAAATCTTTTTGATTTTCATTTTCCTTAATCTTTGATTTCTTGTGTGTTGATAACCTTATCAATTTTTAATGTACAATCACATCTTCATAATATCCCTCCTTGCATTTGCTCTAACGTTTTAGTGTGTGACCTAAGTGTGCTTTTTGGTTTTCCTCTCTTAAAAACACGTGCACCTCTTGGCTGGAACTTTGGCCGCAACAAGAAGGTCCCTCCCCAGTGCCCCCCCCGCCCAGCCTCTTACACGCCAAGCGGGGCCAATGACCCCACGGCAGCTGCGGCCGTTGCCTTCACCACTCTCAACAATCTCGACACCCTAAGAAGCTATGGCTCAGCAGGTGACGAACTGGAAAGCACTGTTCCACCGGATTACCTCCGTAACCTGAACCATAACCACACTCGTGGGGGCGTCAGTAATGGTGGGGGGACTCTAGGGGGCGTGGCTACAACTCAGCTGCTGGTGCCGGTGTCCTCCCCAAATAGTGTTGGAGGCTCCGATAGCCTTCAAAAGCCTTGGGCCACCGAGACTGCAAATTTAGGGATGGGGGATATGTTGGTAGTGGGTGGGGGACAGCCCAACCCACACTTCATGGTGGACAACAATAAAATAAAGAATGGTGAGTTAGCTTGTCGGAACGGGGAGATTCTCTCCACCAGAATTATTTCTTCTCAGTGGTATTTATTTATTTTACTCTATTAAGAAACTTTAGGATGTAGCTAAGCTTGTAGTGACATTATTGAAATAGCTGAGTATTTATTTGTTCTAGCCATAGATTATATATGCACAAGTTTATGTATGCTGGTAATCATCTTATTTTCATAAGTTGGTAAATTTAAAATATCTGTAGTAATTTTTCTTCTTTTTCACTTTTTAATTGGTATAAATCTTTATTTATCATTCGTGAACTCTGGCATGAAACCTATTAGCTTTATCCTTTAAACAATCTTGCAATGTAATAACTACCAGAGCTTTAAAATCCATCATGATTATGTAGTTATGCTAAATAGCTATAATTGTTTAACATCTGATGACTTACTCTTTTTTCACTGCTATTCATCTAAATGAGACTATCTATCTATTATTAAAATCTGGCCTTTAAATACTTGTGATTGATGAATTAACTTGGTAATAAATCATAATTGCTAATTTACTGAATGAGCAACATATTACTAGGTATGTATGATTGGGGGAAGTTTTTCTCTCGTGAGGAAAAAACCCTCAATTTTAGGATTTGAATAGTATTTTTTTTATAAACTGTAGTGTTGTTTTAGAATTATTTAGAAGGACCACTTCAAAATCTTTGCAGACTTGAAGTGCCCCTCGGAAGGAATCTATTCTCATGAGGTAACCTCGAGGGCATTGATGGGTGGAGGGGTGGGGGGGAGTGTGTTGCGGAATGGGATAGGTGTGGGAGTGGGTCGACCAGGGGTGGGGGGCACCAACGCACCCCATGTGGGCATGGCTGGAACCTCTATCTCCTCGCTCAGCTCCATAGAGGATGATCCCCGCATGCTAGGGGGTATGTACGCAAGTCCCCTCCCTACCCTCCTCCCTTCCCCACGCATCCCTTTGAGGGATGACCTCAAACTTGTTGGCATGGTTGATTTATGATAAATATACATAAATATAAATATAAAAATTGTGTCTGGAATGTACACCCAACTTATTTTCCCCCTCAATGCCTGGATTTTTATTTTTTGTTCTTGCATTTTCTTCCAACTGCACTTACATAGTTTTCTGCACCTTAACCAAAATTCATCTCACCCTGGTTAATTTTCCCTGGCCTAGGTGAATACAAATTTTGATTTTGTAAAATGTCTTTCCTCTATTCAGGTTATTTGCTTAATGCTTGTAATTTGTGTTCTACATTGCAAATTAACCTTAATAAAAGTTTGTCCTTAACAGCCATGAAAGTCTATGAATAACCATTTGAGCATTATCCATTGGTACACTTATTGGTCCTCATGTCAACAAGATTCGAATCACTCACTTGCTTATACTGAAGAGAAATTTTTTTTTCCTGGGAAATTTCTGTCTTAAGTTTGGCACTTAAACAGATGCTGAATCTATTTCATCATATTTTTGCTTTTACAAGCAATAAATGGTTATTGTCTTTTTTTTGCTTAAAAACTGTTCATAATTATTTTAATTGGTTGCATAATTTTATATGTGTCCAAATATAAAAAGACTATATCTCATTTAAAAGTAATTAGAGAGCTACCTTTATCCAGTTGCCTAATTTATAAATGTTTTTGATTGCCACCTGAAAATGATTTTTGTCCACATGGTATTCCATTATGAAATGCAAGTTTCTCCATATTTATTGCACTATTTTCATTGGTTGATATATCATAATGTTATTAATTTATCACTTAGTTTTCATTTTAATATCATGGTATAATGTTAAAAAAAGACTTAAAGTGATGAATGAACTTCTTTGTTTCTTATATTGCCTTACGATACAGATCCATGATAGGTACATCTTTTACTGTAATTATGTAATAATATTGCATAGCTTATTTATCTTAGAAGTAGGAAGGTACACATTCAATGTCAGTTTTTAGATATGTTAGTTTACTAATGCAAGCTTTATTTTGTAAAAAGGTTTTCGCACACAGTGTTAGTTTATTATTTAAGTCAAAACTGCATCATATCCTTTATATTCTACACACACTATATTTATGTTGACCAAAGATATTAGAAGTTTAAAAAATCTTGGATGCATACTAATTTGTTTATAGCACTGAGTTATATTTCTTAAAGCCACATGATTTTCTGAAGTTCATCGACCTTGGAGAGGATGTTGGGAATTTTATTTTGTTAGTATTAATTGAGATTTTATAGATATAACTCCAGAGATATTGGTTGATGCATTAATTAGAATTACATGAAGTAATGGCTACATCCTCTTGGAACTTGTCAAAATCACTTTCTTAAGAAAGTCAGAGGAAGTAGGACAAGCAAATGGTCATGAGCTAATCAGTCTAAGGTACCATAACGAACTAGATTATTTATTATGATTTTGACTATTTCCTGAATCCCCCACATTTTCATGATAGCTCAAAACTCAACAGGAAAAATTAGTTACTTAAAAATTCAGCCATGGAAAATTTACTTAAAAAATTTGCAAACCTCTTGTAGAAAACGTCAAGGCAACTCTTGGCAGCAATTTCACTCAATAAGCCATGTAGTTACATAATGAGAGAGTTAATAATAAATGCAGTTGATGTGTTCTCTCAATTTTATTAGCAATATAATTTTTAGCTTTTGATATTTAGTGCAAATGGAAGTACTACATATTTTTAGCAACAGTAGAAAAAATACTGTACATCTTCCTTATAGTGTGGCTGCTGAAGGTTTAGCATCTCACTACTCCAGCATTGCAAAGAGAACTTGCCTAAATATTTCTGCACAATAGCCTTAGGGTGTATTTAGTGTACTGTAGCTGTGCACTCTAGCCTTCCTTTTTGTTTTGACGATGTTGCATAGCAAAAATTTGTTTTATTACATTATTGCTAAATATTTTCACTGCTTTGTCATATTTTTAATAACCATAATTTTCCAATGTTCAAGTATACTCCATCATGGAAATAAAACATTATTCAGGACATATGTATGTACTGTGAAATAATAATTGACAGCACCAAAATTATTGTTCAAACAATTATGGATTTAAAAATAACAAGATTTATAAAATATACGAATTCCGACATTTTTTAAAAACTGAAACCCTAAAAAAAATTGGAAGATTGCAGCAACAGCAATTTAATGAATATATGGCATGGACCATTGGTTTTCTTAAAAGCTCATAGACACTGGAATTGTGTTTGAATGAAGTACATTTTGAGAATGTTGCGAAATAGCCTAAATTTAGCAAGGCAGCATCAAGTCACTGCTGTTATCGGTCAAAGTATTAACCTTTTTGACCACAGATTTTAAGTGAGGTCCCTCATGGTTGTTCCATCATGTACTGATCCTTCGCTATGATACAGAAAAAAGAACGGGAATTAAGTAATGCTAGAAAGTTCAAGGTGATATTAGAACTTAGGAAAAGGAAGGAAATAGGAATAGAAAATGTGTAGTAAGCAGTAGGATGGTCCCATGTCTATTTAGATTATTATAAATAATTATGTGATGAATTCTTCTAAATCTTCTATGTCATGTATTAGTGAATGGTAATCTTTATTAAAAATCAATATCAAGGATATAGGATGGAAAGACAGCAGGATTATATGTTTTGGATTTCAAGGTTAACATAATATTTCTTGTCGTAGGTGAAAACATACATTTTTTCCAAATACAAATATCCAGGGGTGCCCACAGAGGGGTGTGGGGAGGGTCATGACACAAACTGTATCATTAAAATTGTGGGGTGAGTGCACATGAAAGAAATTACAAATTAAACTGTGTAGTTTTCCATCCTTTTTTAATGCTTTTCAAATTTAAATCATCCGGAAAGGCTACTATGCTAGATAAAATTTGCATAAAAATTGACATAGTTTATGTATCTCATTCCAAATATAACAACATATAATATTAAAAAGATTATACACATAGTAAGAGTATCCAATTTTGGGAGAGGGGTGGGGTTGGTGTGTTCGATAGAGGGGTGTGAGCCATTAAGGTTGGGGAGGGGGCTGACAGGCACCCCTGAAATATCATTGTGTAAGCTTTTTCTGAAAATCTCTCAAACCACAGTGTTTATATGGAGGAACTATGTGATTGATAATTTGATGACTTCTAATTAATTGGTGAGAGCATTATGTTATCCATAATTTGCTTTTACAATCAATTGCTTTTTTTGCCAAAATGCTTATGTCTTGCTGTTGTCCTTGGGCACATTATGTAGGCTACCACTGGGACTGTTCAGACTGGGTTCGTCCAAGCCAAAACCCCTTGCCCAACATCACAGAGGTCCCTGGCAGTGAAATTCCCGACTCTTCCAGCTTCCACAGCAATGAAAGCAATGAATCAAACACTCACCACGGGGGAGGAACAATTGTTCCGGGAGGTAATAATAACACCAATTGTTGATGGAAGTGTGTCTTTGATGGAAATATGTGAATATTTCAGGATGGATGGTAGCTTTGCTGAACTAATTAGGTATCTGGGAAGCAATAGCCAGAGTTGGTGTAATGCCCTCTTCATCATGCTTTATTTTCCTTGGTTGATTCCCAGTAACTGGGGGTAGGTAACTTGGAAAGTTTCATGTGTTTGCATATTCATTTGGGCTATTTTTATTTGTGTTCATTGGGTACATTTATGAATATGTAATTGGCACTCATAATCTAATCATCCTCATTGAGGAGTTGGTAATCATTACCTTTCCTATTCCATTGTTTAAATTGAATTTGTCACAATATTTAAAAAAAGTAGGTAAATGAATATTCACTAACTACAAGTTTCATTGCAGATTTATGCCTATTTATATAGTATCATAGTTAAATTTATAAGGGTTAAATCAAAATTATGATTCATAATAACTTATTAAATTTATTTGTCTTCCTTGAATGATTTTGTGATGCAATTTGGTCTTATTAAAAAATGGAAGTCCTAAAAAATTGTCTAAAAAAGTACTTCAGTCAAAGTCTGAGAATGTATTTCTTCCATATTTGTGAAAAATAACAGTACTATATGGGTATCACAATTGTAATTAGGCATTTGCTTCCTAAATTTTTATAAG
Source organism: Calopteryx splendens (assembly GCA_002093875.1). Taxonomy (NCBI): domain Eukaryota; kingdom Metazoa; phylum Arthropoda; class Insecta; order Odonata; family Calopterygidae; genus Calopteryx; species Calopteryx splendens. The sequence goes on along the minus strand of LYUA01000065.1, from coordinate 62,386 downwards.
TGTCCTCTTGAAATCATGCCCATTCATGATGAAGTACATAGCTGTAGCTGACATCAAAAATCTTAATGCTCATCCTATAAATTCTGACTTTTAAGTTCAGATATTAGTGCTGTGATTAGGTTTATTACTTTATATAAAAAAAATGTTCACCAAAAGTTCTAGTGCCATCACTTATTTTTCACTATGCAATGAGCAAAATTTTATATTACCTTATTATCACATACTCACCAGCTTTTTGATAGCCACTGAAGTAGTACTAGCTGTATTTAATAGTGGCTACATACATAATTTTATGCATATTGGTTAATATTTTTGTTAAAATGCAATGATGTAATTTTGGAGATGTCAACTAATTCCAGCTTAACCTTCATAATTCAGAATATTTTATCCATTATGTCTTGTTGCTGACACCCAAGTGGAGAATAAAATATATGTAGAACAACGGGTGCAACATTAATTAATTTTGCCATTTAAAGGTGTCACTTTTTTACTTGAGTTGATGTTGCATTTTTCACTGCATATTTATTGCTTTAATTAAAATAAGTCTTTCTAGCATTTCAACAGTTTCTCGTTAAAAATGGATGCACACACAATTTTAATTTAGAGCCTAATTAAAGCCGCTCCCCTCTTATATTTGCAAAAAAAATGTAATTGATATATTTTTTAATCAGCCATTAAATGCATATGACCATTTTGCACCTTGGATATATCAAGTACAACAATATTTATATAGGTGTGTATTCAAATATGCATATTCATTTCAAAAGGCGTAATGAAATGGCAAAGGGGGGTGCACAGGAAGTGCATAGTCATCCATGAATTATCCCATGGAATGGGTCTGACATTGAGACTGCAATTTGTTACAGTGGTTAGGAGCAGTGGGATGGCCGACACAGGGAGAGACATTGAGACACTGAATGAGGAGGAGGATGGAGAGTCGGAGTACGTGGTAGACTCGGAGTGTGGGACTGAGTTTGAGGGAGAGTGCCCTGACAGCCCACTTTTAAATGGTGGTCGAGATGAGGGAGGTGGACCAGACAGTGGGAGTGGTGGAGAGGAGTACCACTTCAAGAAGGATGGCAGCTACCTTCGGCACCCAAACCAATACCTGCCGAGGTACAACGTCGGGAGTGAGACTGAGACAGACGAGGCGATGGTGCCCCTGCGAGGTGGGGTGGCCAACTCGCGGCAGTTAAGTGGGGGGGCGGCAGAGGGTGATGATTCGGGTGAGGAAGATGAGGTGGTGGTTTATGGGTTCCCCAGGCCAAAACAGACTGCACGTTTTGAACCCGAAAGGTTGTCCAATGGTGAACTGGGGACCAGTTTGGGAGTTTCTGGACTTGATGAGCAAATGTCACTGTCGATGGGGGGTTGCACCAGCACGAGTGACCTCTCCAATGTGTGCGACATAGAGGACTCAGAGTTTGAAACAGACATTAAAAAACTGAATGAAAAGTGGCCGGAGATCACGCACACTTCCGTTTGAAGGTGGATGGGGAGTGTAACTTTGGCCAAATTTAATGTTTCCACCTAATGATGCTATATGAGGGTGTGAAAGTGTTTATTTTCACCCTTTAAAGCCAAGGTGGTGACAAGAGAAAACCCAAGCACAATCCTTCTGTGATCTAAGAATGCCATGCATATGCCGGCTTACTACCACTGCTTAATGGTTTACTTTTTGGTGCTATGAAAGAAGACTGCTATTTTGGGAATGGCTATTTATAAAATGCCCATATCTTCGTCTCAAACATCCACCTTCAATTTAAAACAGAATTGTACTGAGAAAAAAAGATCCTTTTCAAATTGGTTTGAGAAAAGGCATGACCATGTGTTCCTTTTGTGCTGAGATGAATCTGTGGATATTTTGTGATAAGGAAGCTACTCAGGATAATGGATATAGGGGACAGCACGGTGACTGTCACGCAAGTGTACTTCTCTCAGGTGGAAATTGTTTCAAACGTCCCTTTTCTCACCGTTAAAAAAAATGAATACAATGCAGTCTGTCTCATGCATTTTCATTTGCAATCCGAGTGGAAATCATTTTTGTAAAACCTATTTGAGGTATGTGGTATCTCTTGTGAAGGAATGATTTTTTCAGAGAGACCATTCTTTTTTAAGTGCTACATTTGTGTCTCCTAATGTACTGTACTGTTTTTATTTATTTATTAATAAAACATCTGACACTGAAATAAGAGAGTGGATGAAAGATATCAATCGAAGATTGAAAATAATATCTGTAAACTTGTACAGAAAATATCTTTGTACATATGAAAATGTTGAATATACATTGCCATATTTTTAAATATCCTGTCATGGTTTCATTTTTTTTCCAAACATACACCTACTATTATTTCCTTCTTTTTTAGCTACCTTGCTCTGCTGACAAACACCAGAGAAAGAATAACAAGGTTGGTCTGTTGATTACCAAAACAGTTGTCAATCAGCCCAATATTATAAGTTTCAATCATGATTGCCAAAAGCTGTTGTATATGATTTTTTAAAGAAATTTATTAAATTTTTACTGCAAGAGTTCACTGAATCTAAATAACCAAGCATCTAGTTCTAAGGGCATTGATTGAAATAAATTTTCCTATTATTAATGCATTTCATTTTTCCATAGCTCAAAATTTGGAAATAATTTCAATATCCAGTGGAAAAATTAACATTATATGTTTTCCTCAATTTTTAGGTTCTCAAGACAAGATTTATTGAAATTTTAACAATCTCATTTCAAATGAATGAACTAAAAAAATATGTAATATCAATGAATTGAGAATTATAATGTATGTACAATCTGTCAGGTAACTCTTTAATTTCCCCATCATAATTATGATGGGGAAATTTAAGTTGATTAATCAACTGTGGCAACGATGACATAGGATTGCTACTTTTTATCTAAGCCTCTTTTTGGACAAGTCATCATCACATAATTGAGCCACAAATTATGGTATCTACTGCATTTTTGTTAAATATGCTAGATTAGAATCAAAATCGATATTGAAATAATAAGTGTATTTTGAGTGTCACAAAAATGTTGGTGTCTTGCGAGGGGATTCCCGCTCCAACCCACCCTTGTTTGTCATGCTGTAAGGGGTTTACAAAGCTGTTACGCCTGTGCCAGGGACCTGCTTACCAGCAACCACACACTTTCTCCGAAGTGGGTGACAGAGGCCCAATTTCAAAGAGACACCAGTCAACATATACAACACTCGTACATTCACTAACACAGTAGAATACGTGTATTTCGCCTACATTGTAGCCCTCTTCAGCTGAATTCTGAAAATAATTACCTTCAGTTCAGCTTAAGTTTTCAATATCATCACTGGAACGTTGCACTGGGCTTCTGTTCAGCTGGGAGACGATGAAAGGAATGACCAATATTCCTTTCTCCAAATGAAGGAAATATTTCAATGGCCTTAAATTGCTGCAGTTGTTTGACATTGAAATTTTCCGTGTGCACATCATGATTTAAAGCAAACCATGCCTTGGATAATGGGTTCGTGTGCCAAGCATGCAAACTGGAATTTTATACTAGAAAATGAATGGCCAATTCTTTCATATCTAAATCTGTATTGCCAATTTCATGGTGTTGGAAAATGTCGTGTTTAGATATATGATGCGAGCTGCTGAATGGATTGTAATATTTTATTGGGTAAAAAAGGTTATAATAACATTTCCAATGAAATAAAATAAATGGCCCATGGGGGGATCGAACCCACGACCTTCGCGTTATTAGCACGACGCT
>LYUA01000064.1:1426965-1440977 GCA_002093875.1 Calopteryx splendens | reverse complement strand
TATATATATGTATATATATATATATATATATATATATATATATATACGTATTCACTGAGAATATGGGTCTATAACGTTGCACATAAAAAAAATACTTGCAAACCTATTTTAAAATTTGTAGAAAGCACCAAGGGTGCTAGAATAGCAACGAAGAAAACGTATTTCAAAGAGGGAAACGGTGACGAATTCCGCCAGTAATTCAAAACGGTGTTTTTCCTGTTGTTAAGTTTGCGTGGAATGTGACCTAGGGATGGGGCATTCCCCTTGTCTCTCTGCATCAAATCCATCTCGAACATTCCCAAAACGACCGCGGTGCTCTTGAAAGCGAAGGCATGGGTGTGCCCATTCACGGCCCTCGGGTGATCTGTGAGGGGCGAGGTGTCTGCGAGGAAGGCCGCTCACTTCTTGTGACTCGAGCGAGAGCGTACGTGCTCCGTGAGTGTGGGGGCACGTGTGCGTCAGTCTTTTTCTTTAGTTTATGAAAAAAATACAGCGGAGTCCCGGTGTGGCGGGATGATGTGGTGTTCGCATCCACTCTCCCCCTCATCCCACTCTCCTCGCCCCCTTCCCACTTCCCGCGCTCCTTTTACTAAGTGGGACTTTGTGTTCGTTTCATTTCGGGTCACTCTCTCGGGTTCATCCCTCCGAGGGCCCCTTTAGCGGATTTTCGGGGGAAAAGAGGGAGGGAGGGATGGTGGGTGGGAGGGGGGAGGGAAGGGAGAGGAGGAGGTTTTGTGGTGGTTTTGTTTGTTTTCGCTCGGGATGCGATCTGTTGACTCACCGTCGGGGAGGGCGGTTACAAGTGCGGGTCCTTTTCCCCGATGCTGCGCCTATGGGGTGTGTGGGGGGAGGGGGCGGGGTGAGGGAGGTGAACGGGGTGGGGCGGGAGGCACGAGGGGAGTGCATTAGCGGGACTCGCCGGTGATAAAGATGCCGCATTTAAACGCCGCCGGCCATATAGAGTACACGCGGTACTCTGTGAAAAAGCGAGTTGCCTAATCTCTAGGATAAACCACTGCCAACAGATGGGCCATTGTGCAAGGAAATCAGTCTTGCCTCGTCCGTGCCGCTAAGCTGCTTCGCCCACTATGCTCGTCAACTCAAGCCAGCATGTGTCGTGATTAACTATTTTCGGAAGTGGTTTACATAGATATAGAAGCGAATTTGATCGCACTGCATTTAGAGGGCGTGTTGCTTAGGGGGACTTTGATGGTTTCTTTTTAATCCGTTTCGAAAAAATTCTGATAAAGCTGATAAATTCAGAATGTTTTTTCGGAAATCTGCACTATTCAAAAACTAATTTTTTAGTACAAAGAAATTATTTATATTTCAACCAAAGGCTGCTTAATGTAGCTTTAAATGCAAGTGAATTTTATTAATTTATGCTGCGTTCTTGGAACACTCCAAAAATATTCAAGTTTCTAGCTCTTTCATTATATATATATAACAGCCGAAATTTTTCATGTTTATTTTGCATAATAATTTGCAAGTGTGTTGTTTATTTTTTAAGTGTATCCTCTCCGTTATTTGTGTGTTTGTACGAGATAGGACATGTGATTCTGTTGCTGACATATCTCTTTGTGTCTGTGAAGGTAAAGTTATATTTGTGTATTTAATTTTTCCTAACTAATTGAATAACTTAAGCAAATTATTTTTATCTTGAGACAAAATCCAGGTTCAAGTGAGATTTGCAACCCGTATCTTCTGTTTATTTTTAACTTGTTCCACCTTTGGGGCTCTATTCACCGAGCTACTATAATATAAGCTTTTTGAACGGATCATATTACATTGCTAATGCAAAAATTTAAATTGTAACTTTGGCATGGAATTTCATCACCACTGAATCGCTGAGGAAGAAGATATTTTTTAAATTTGATGTAATAATTAGTTGCTTAGGGGGATTTTGACGGTTTCTTTCTAATCCGTTTCGAAAAAATTCTGATAAAGCTGATAAATTCTGAATGTTTTTTTGGAAATTTGTACTATTCAAAAACTTAGTTTTGTTTTCTCTTTCTTTATAATAATTATTTTTGTAAAAAATATTTCCGGTGTTTACTACCTACTCCATGTTACTACTTATTTACGTTTAGGATGGTTTTATAAGAAAGGGTCATTACTTAAAAAAAATATTTTCTATATTCTTGAGGAAATTTATTGTTGTGATGTCTTAAATTAAAAATGAATGTGCAAATATTCCTGAGATCCATGCAAGTTAATAGAGCCATAGTTAAAAAATGAGATATGATAATTGCTGCAGTGAGTAATGCTTGTATCAAAAGATATTTTTTTAAATTGTGGCAGCAGCGGCCATTATTGGAGTCCGACATCAGGCGTTTTTGCGATAAAATAAGTAGATAGATACGTTTTGAGAGAGGATTAATGTGACGATAAATCCAGTGTTATCTTCAGTCTTCTGTTAATGAAAAGCCCCCAAGGGGACCAATGTTTACCACCACCACACGTCACAAACGGATTGCTGCACTTTATATGTTACATCCACACGAAACCCATGCAAGGGTGATACCATCAATAAAACTCACCATTGCCGGGAGCCAAATCCAAGACCTTGGCGCTGGAATCCAGTAGGTTGACCACTGAACCAGCTGGTTACCATTTGACAAAATATAAAAGATAACCCTGCCGCGGAAAAATATTTATAGACTGGAATTGGAAGCTGGGATATCGGACAACCTTTTATAATGAGGTCAAAATGGTGATAGGGTTCCAGGTGAAACATTATTCTGGATAATTAGTTTTCCTTATTTGTTATATACCTAAAAATTGAAAACTAATTGGAGAAATAAATGAAGTTAGGGAAAGTTGAATATCACGCCTATCTTATATAAATCGTAATTGCATTTCATTTTAACTTCATATGCATAAACAGCTGGAAATGCGGGTAATATGGTTGGCATGAAATAAAACGAGAAGTTTAATTTCATTTTTAAATAGTTCTCAGAGAGTAGTTGATAGGTAAGGTAAGATTCACAAACACTTGAAAGTCCTTCGTCACCTACGGTAATAAAAAAACAATCACCACTCACCTACGATTTACGAGGGCTGTTCAGTGACGAATTGTCCCAACTTTTTAACCACATACCTTGACTTATATTCCAGATTTTGATAGTACTCCTCATATTAGCCCCCATTTGATGGAATACAACTGTAATACGTTTTTTTCCGCATGAAGACATGCTGAAAGCCATTTTTTGATAGGTCCTTCAAATATTCCTTGGTAGATTTCACCACTGCTTCTTACAAAGGGAAGCGCTTTCAACGGCGTTTCATTACATTGGGGAACAGGAAAAAACCACATTCAAGCGGAATTTTAATGCAGCAATATTGCTTGTCCTGTGTTACCTCTCTCGTTGCCGTAGTGGAACTGTGCATGTTTCAACTTTCAATGGTTGCCGCTGACGTTATTCTAGTGTAAAATCCATAAATATAGTACCACCTTTATTTTGCACATAAAGCTATGCATTATATTATAAATTTAAATGTTTTTTAATATAAATTACGCAAACAAATAATTGGTGATCGTTTTTATTGTAAATGTCTTGTTATATAAAACTACGGTTCAATTTAAATAATATAATTGTTTTTATTTTGGGATTCTCATGGTTGTGGCTTCAATTTAAAAATAACTTAAACCAATTGTATAAGGGCTTTTTTAAAATCGTTAATATGCATATTCCATTAAATTTTTTCCATGAAATAAAATATTTTTAGCGAAATTTGGGTACAATTTTGGAATACATAGCCCAGAATGCGGTAATTTGACATAGCTATTCCTCTTTTTTGTTATTTACTTTAGTGGAATCATTAATTGTGCTAACAATTGGTTTCATATATTCCACTCTTCTTACGACGACTAAATAATCCTCATTGTCCGTATCTTTTCATTTTTTAATATTTTTATAAAAGTTGGAAGTGTAAATGGGATGCATATTTAACCTAAAAAAGCTATATTTTGAGGAAAATTCAATTGAATTACTTTTAATGAGACCTTAAAATCAGAAAGGATGCCTTGTGATACTTTTGATTTCATAATTTCATAATATAAGGCTTTAGTATTTTTTAAATATCAGTTGGTAATATAAGCAAGTGTGTGTGTGTCGCCTAGTACATGGCAGAGTGGCTATCTAGCAGAGCATTCGGCTACTAAGGGAAAAAATACCAGTTTCAAATCCGGGTGGGCTCTATGATAGGTGTCCAAGTTAAGCCTAAGCTATGCAAATTTCTGAATTAAAGAGCTTCATGGGAAACTACAGGCGCCAATGGGAGAGGAACTGGTCCCTTAAATTGAATGTGTGAACTTCACTCGTCGTAGGGCTTATCACATGGTGAACTACCCTCTTACCCAAATAACCAATCATTTGTATTATTTTTCGATGTTAAATCTGGTATAAATATTTAAAAATATTTTCAAATAGTAATAATTTTAATATTCTCGGATTGTCCGGGGTTACCCGAGTTAAAGGTGGATTTCTTTAGGGTATTCAAATTTCTACTTAGATTTTAGGGCATGCAGTTTCTAAAGCAGGATTCTGTTTTTCAGACTGGATTAATTCTTAAGCGCATTTCCAATAGGTAATGGTAAAATCTGCATGCTATCTCTTCACTCTTTCATCCAAATACGGAAAATATTATCTGCCGCAAGTTTCACCACGCATCCGTGATGCACTGCAAACTTCAGATAAATATTTACTCAGAATTGATGCCACCTCCAAATTTATCAAATCTGCAGTATGTTAATTATTTTGGTAAGAATTTATAGAATGTAGCAAGATCAATATCGCCTAATGATATATTAACTAGCGCAAGTTCATTGAACAAGACTGGTTTTTAGAATAAAACAGGCAGACATTTGACGTCAGTTTGATCATCATCTCTCTCTCCTTCCTATTTCCTTCCCAACACAGACTGAAATCTAAATATGTGAAAAATTCACAATGTGAGAATCAATCGCCTGAACCGGGACCCGAACCCGGACCCTTCAATTTCCGGCTGAGCAGTATAGCAGTATTCAGCCAGTATAGCAACCCAGGCGTCTTCCTAAACTGTGAATTTTTCGCATATGTATGCACATCAGCGGGTAACTCCGTTAAATTCACGGTCGCGATATTTCCCGCAGTTTTTTTGAAATCTAAATGTTGTTGATCGTACCAGGAACGCGCATAAACAGGTGAACGCTGCGCCGGATAAGTTAGTTCCAAAACGCGGGCCTCTAACGTGTGTTCGACCCATATAAGCCTCTCGTCCCCATAAGCCCATTCCCATATTCCCAAAACCTTCCCGACGGGATTTAAATTCATGTAATCGAAGGGCCAAGGAAAAATTGCTATGGTCTCATAACTGCTTTATAGCCTTTTCATTGTGAATACATCAACGTTTTCTAAGGAACATTCTTTCCTTCCCACAGTACATCATCTGAAATAAACGGAATTAAAATTTCTCATAAAAGTTCTAGTTTAGTCGGCAGCATTCATTCGTGGAGGGCGCTTCATCAGAGGCCAACATGGTACCCCACAACATAACTCTTTTATTCCCTGCGTGATTTATTTTTCAAAAATACGCTCTTCCTTTCCGGTGAATTAATTTTATTCTGTAGTAATTTTGATTCATATTAGTTTTTATTTACCATATGGATATAAGTTTAATGACACAAGTGGTGACCTTAAAAGCAACTCGGAACGCATAAAATGAAGACGGAAGCTCACTTTTTTTCATTTTTGGCGGCCTCATCCACCGTCATCAGCGTAGGAATACGACAGACAGATGAGTATGGAGGGAGAAGACGGTAAGGGGAATGGGGGAGACGGCTGAAGGGGCGGGAGGGGCTCGAGTATAAAGAGGGGGAAGGGAGAGGGATCAACGGATAGTGAGAGGACAATATACATATGTATTTAATGACTTATGTTCAATCCTGGGGATGGAAATAGACAAGTGCATACGAGCTCTTTATTCTTAATTATATTTTATGTGGTATAGGATAAGAGGGAGGAAATATGGCGTACATTGTAACACTTCTGAAAACAGGTGTTATGGGTGATGGCTTGTTTTGGGTGGGGGAGGAAGGACTGCAGGGTGACCGAAATTAATACATGTGTTTAGGGGTGTGTTTCATAGACCGATATAAAAAGCTATGCTGATTTTATATTCAAGGCAATAGACCACGTTAATAGGGGTGCGGGAAGAGGTTGGGAGGAATGAGAGTAATTTAAGAAAGTGCTAATGAGGGAGGAAATGAATGGCAGCTAAGGGGCAGGAGGTTTTGGATATCGCGCGGTTACTCAGGGTTGGAGGCAATTTTTGGATCAGTGGAGGTTTTTAAAGGTGTCTGGTGATCTTGAGGATATTTGAAAGGTTTGGAAGGATGTTTATAAGCTACAGAGTGACATTTGGTAGGTTGGGGGTGATCATGTTATGGGAAAGGATTGGAAAGCTTTTAGGATACTTTTGAGGGTTTGTGGCCCAGGGAAGTAGATTGTGTCAACGGAAAGAGTGTTATGCTTGATATTGTGGGACGTTTTGGGGTTTTCGGATTGTTAACGATTTTTTTAAGAAGGGAATGTGCATATAAATATATATAATGCATGTATAAATACACTAATATGTTTTGGTAACTCTTTGGCAATGCTTTTGATTCCATCTTGTATTGGTGTGTGCTTAATTCATGTAGTCTTCTACAGACGATAAGAATTTATGCCATAATCCCTATTAGGCCATCTGCCTCAACGTTAGATTTTCTTTTTTTCCGTAGTTATTTCTGTAGCTTAATTTTTCCCGGAATTATTGCAATGGTTTCTCCTGCTTCTTATTTAGAATTATAGCTTTCACTGTATCTCCATAGCGATTTGTATACAATATCGCTGGTTTTTTTATATTACTGTGCATTTTTCGATTTATAATGTTTTTCAAATTTTGATAACCCTGGCAAGACATCCCTCTCATGACTAAAAAATGTCAAGCCTCATTGCAATTAAAGGCGTTTAACCTTAATATCTGCATCATAAAATATCAATGAAAATGCTATTGTTATATTAACTGGAGAAATTTAATAAACCAATAGGATATATTTGAGTGTAAATTGTTATGAAAGCGTATATAAAGTGAAGCAAACAGTACTAGAAAGAGTCTTTGAAGCAGTTAAAACGCTTTGGTACTCTTATATAAGCATTATGAAAATATTTATATTGTTTATTTAAAGATGAAGGGAAACGATCGGAGATCAGCCTCATTGCAGTATGTTGTCTTTCAGATGTTAATTGATGTGCAGAATTACATATGTTGTTTTAATACCTCTACTCCTAATACTGATTCGAATCTCACAACTTCGGTCTATTGTTGCCATCAGAAGGATGAACTTAGGATTGGACTTGTGACTTTAGACACCTGGACTTAAATATGCTTCACTGTGACGCTGACGAGTCCTATATCAATGCGAAGATTGCAATTTGAAATATGTTCTACATTTTTGGAAAGAACAATTATCTATACTGTATTTCATTAAAAGCATGTAAAAATGCAGAACCGTCATCAAAAATCACAGTAATCAACCCGAAGGTCGGTTTGGTATGTGAGGTTAGAGCTCACNNAATCAACCCGAAGGTCGGTTTGGTATGTGAGGTTAGAGCTCACCCAGTACTAAGCCGTGAACGGCGTGTGAAATTCATACATCAGGGTGGCCAGTTACTATCCCAGTACCGCCTGTGATTTCCCAGGATGACCTTGTACCCGAAAATGGTACCTATAATATACCTCATGATAATTCCGTTTTCCATCATAGCCGGATTGAAAGAATGGATATTAATATAACATATGTTAACAATTGAAAGGAAAAATGGAACTCACCTGCTGATGTTACTCGTGAGAAGCTTGTGCACTGTAAAATAAATTTAGATATTATTGAGATGTGGCGAGGAGCATTCCTCAGTTGTAAATGTCTCCATTTCAATGTCAAACTTTAACTATTGAAAGTGATTTGTCTTATTAGAGTGTTTTGACGGACTGACGTGAAAGAGAACATAAGCAATAACAAGGCATCCCAGCATCAAAGCCTGAGGGGTAGCATTCAATAAAAGAGATGTTAAATAAACGCACATTAACAACCTGGCGGACTGTTTGGTGAAAAACTGTTCATTTAACTAATTATTAAAGTAAATATTTGCTTTTGACTAATTTCAAGCTTCTGTGTATGAACGGTAGGTATAATCCCAATAATCTCATCAGTGGACGGATAAAGGCTTTCAGGTGTTTATTTATTTGAAGCGTATACGAAAAGAGAGCGGAGTTTAGAGTGCTGAGTGCACAGGCCATGGGTTAAATTATCTCTGCCATCGAACATATTCGCGATTTCATTAAAAGTCTCCCTTCGAGTGACTTAGGCGAACATGCGCAGTACACAGTTTCTGATATTGTTTTAATTAATGCATCGGCTGCGTTATTGGGTGGGTAATCCAAGTTTTGGCCTATCCCTAGCTTCACGTGCAAATGCATGGTGATTACGTACTTCTATGAATCGCGTGACTTTCCTAAGGGTTTTCCGTTTGAGTGTATCCCCGTGAATCTGTTGGTAGATATTTATTTAAATCCAATTGTACTTCTCCACCGGTTTCACCTTCGGTCTAAGATTATGAAGCTAGCGTATTTTTATTTTGGAATGTTAAGCGGATTCTCCTTGCGATCCCTTTGAGTTCGCTGAAAGTGTGTCGACAACTCTATTCATTGAATATTCATCATTTCATTCCGAATATTTTTTTTTGCCCGAAAATTTCCATTTTGACGAGATGTTTCCAAAGAACGGGCGATTTCCAAAGAACCCTTCCACCTTTACTAAGGGCTCCGTCTGCTCCCGTGTGTATCCAGGGAGGGAGCGCGGGTCGCGTGGTCCGGGTTATTACGCGCGTTCGGTGGGTGACTTCTTCCCGGAGACGGTATCTCCTAGGTGCTCCTTCCACCCCCCTCCACGGAGTCTCGGGCTGGGAGGGGGTGTGGGTGAAGACTCCTTTTCTTCCGTCCCCCTCCCTTTCCCCGAAGCCTCCGCCCTGCCCTCCCCAACCACCCCCGCCCCCGCCGCTTCGCTTCCCCCCCCCGCGACTCTTTTTCGCGGAATCTCTACATTTTAATGAAATCGTGGACCAAATATTACGCTCACTCTCTTGCTTGAGAGGGACTACTTCCCGGATCCCGTATCCGTTTCCCAACGGTGTGGAACTTAACGGAAGATTTTCAAGAAATCGAGGAATTCGACGGAGCGCGCTGAGAACGACAGACTTATTTCCAATTTGTGTCTGCCGCTCTACGGGAGTGGAGTGTTTCGAGGGTCCCACCGCTCAATATTTAACTTTATGTTCTACCCTTCCACTCTTGAGCCAGAGGTTATTTGTAGGACGGATACTGATACTAGGATGTTTGCTTGAACGTCCGTGACAAAATACTTAGCGTCCTTCAATTCCTAGGAAACTAAATGTTTAGCGGAATATAGTCAAAACTGCAGTTATTATTTATGAAAAATGTTTTTCATAGTCAGAAATTCATTTGCTGCTTGGTAGCAGCGTCCAGATTTTCCACATTCCGTATACTATCTACCTCGGTACATACGTGGAATAGCTGCTCTGTAAATCTCTAAAATCCTTAATGCTCATTAAAATTTATTTTAAAATAATATTTCGTATGAGGCTTAGTGAAGGTTATGAGGAATATTTGATTAGTATCCAGCATTTTTATCGCAAATTTTATCAGTTGGGTATGTTTAACATTTTTGAGGGTATATTTTTATGGGCAATAAAAACATAAAAAAATATGTAAGCACAAATATGCCACCGATTAGAAATTATTCGGTACTTCCGGAAGGTAACAGTCCATTACAGTACACAGTCCTTTTGATTTATTACCTGTTCTTTGCATAAAAGGAGTTTTTATTCAGTATTCTTTACTAAAAACCTTGGAATTTAATGGTTTGGATTTGAAATTGGATCTAAAACAAGGCATAAAGAGGTTTATGTAGTTCCACGTCTGGGATTCAAGCAGGGAGCGGGCCATTTCCAACCGTGCTCTCCAACAAGTTGTGATTCCCTGAAGTCCACTTTTAATGCTATCTCCATCGTGACTTTAAGGGACTAGATATCTCGGATTACGCCCCGTTCTACTGGCAGAAGTAATCTTATTGTCTGCAATGCGCCACCGTAAGGAACATAAAATTCACCGCTGCTATGTGTGTGTCTCGATTTAAAGTCTGGGAAGATAAAAGCGCAAATATTTATCTAAATGTCAAGAACCCCCGTGAAACGTTATATGCCTTCTTTGAGTTAACAAACCGAATCACCCGGGAGGAATCAGGCAAACGTTCATTTCGCATTTATTTGAAATTATTTGTGATTAATAAGACAATTTCATAATTTTCATTTGCCCCATTGACTAGGTAACTTACGGATCAGGCAATACACGGGATGGTTTTATTTACCAAATACCAAATTTTATTCCTTTACGAAAATCATCAGAGGTTTATTTCACCAACTTAAATTTTCCTTTCGCTATCTCTTTTTTACTTGTAAGGTGTGTCTTTTATTTTTATTCCGACTTGAAATATGCAATAAATACTTTGATAAATGGACGCGAAACACGATAAAACTTACTTCAGCCTCATTGACGCATGCTTGTGAACATCACTTGAGAGTTTAAAATTTACTGATGCTTCACTTCGTGGTAGTTTACAACTCTTATTTTTAAATAAATAGAAAACTTGCTATTTATTGCTGTTTAACATAGGACAATTTTTTTACTACTAGTACCTGGGCGTTCCGGTCTTTTGCGGTAGAAATTGTTCAGTGGAATAGTATCAGTTCTCTTAAATTAAAAGTGAACACAAGAATTTGTAGTCAATGTCGTTACAATTAACACTATAGAGCTACCAATAGTTGAGAAAAGTGTACTTATTCCTTATGATTTCAAATGGAAGCTGCACCACGTCTTTATTCGATTATCAAAGAAATAACCGGCTGCTTGGAATGCAGCCATGGATAGTAATGCTGTTTTTGTATTTTTGCGGTAAGCTTGTGAATTTCCTTTTGAAAATGGAAAATTTTCTCACGAATAATACTGAGTTTTTTGTAAGAGTCACAGTAAACCTACTTTTGTTCCGTTCTGAATCAACTGTAAGCAACTCCTAAACTACATCTGCCATTTACCGGATGCAAGCAATGAAAGGATAAGAAATCCCATGCTCGTATTTTACTTGCTATTTGATAGCGTCTTGTCTTGAGTCGAGAGAAAATAAAGCAGGAGATATATGGTACATGGCATATGGAGGTTAAATGCAAATTTTAACTATTTCATAACGTCCTGAGGATACGGGCGCGATAGTTCTTCAGAACTCACAGAAAGATTGGCATTTCGTGTGGTTGTCTCGCAGCGAAAGACTTTAATTTCGTTTCCTTCGCCCTCATAATTATTTGATTTGGCTAAGCTTCTGCCCAAAAATATAAAAAGAAGATAGAAAATAGTAGGCTTCCACAAAAATTTGTTTCATAGTAGCAACAGATATTAAAATTGAGTCTTAAAACAAGATGCGAATCAGATTAAATGCATTCCTCATAAGGTGCATCAGAAAATGCTTCCTAGAGTGCCAATGGACAGAATGTTTCTTCTAATTACTTTTTATTTCCTGGAAAACACATCTATTGAAAAGGATTTAGTACTATTTTATCTATGCGCCGCGATGAAAAGGTGCCGTTTAAAAAACCGGAGAAACACTTACCCGTGAAGCTTGAGATATTTTTAATCTCCCCCCGTACTTATATCTCCATACCACTCTGTTAAAATGGTTGCTGTGAACTCACGGACATATAGAGTTTCCCGTCTTTCACTGCTGCCTGCTGCGACAATTAACACAAAAAATTAAAAATATTGACTCAGTGTCTCAAAAAATCGTGTGCGAGACCCAGTTTTACGGATGAAATTTATTAATGATTGTTACTTTGTCATTTTCACAATTTCCTCGCACTCGGTACTCTCCCTGGCAGTGGAATAAATCTCTCGGAATGACATTCCGCAGCAACAGTAGTGCCCTTGAAGGGCTGCTCGGCAATGCGACCCTGCTTGGCCTTTGCTGCGGAGTCGCCTTCATTCGAAGGGGAAGAGCGGTGTAAAACCTCTTGGCTGTGTGCTTGCTCCAGTTCTTGTTTCTGTCTGTTTCAAAGAATTCTTCTCTAGTTCTTTCTACGCATGAATTATTTAAAGGAATTTTTACAGCACCAGGCACTTCTTTTGGCTTAATCGGTTCGAAATATGTTTCATCTCACTAAAGCCTTTGTCATTCAAAGCGTCAAAAATCTGTTTAAAGTAACTTCCATATAGGGTCTCAACATTATACCTATTCATTTGAACGGCAATTAGTGGGATAACTAGGACGTACCTGTTTGTCTATTCATGTGTATCTTCCCCCATTCCAGCTCTATGGCATTTTGTAGGCAAAGTGTTGTTTATTTAAAAAAATTATGGTTTACTTATTCAGATGAGGATATTGAAATTCAACAAAGACCTATGGATTGATGTCCATAATGAGAGAGAATGTCACTATTTTCATTTCCCTTTGAATAAATTGGATAGAGCATAATTTAATGCTGAGGTAATATTATTCTATTGCAGTCACTCGCAGATTAACTACTTAATGTTTATTGCCATTTGTTCAAATGTATTTATTTCATTGATACTGCTTTAATCAATCAATTTTATGGTTTCTAGCATTCAGTTGTCAATAAAATATTGCCCTCAAATTCAATAGGAAAGACACTGCTATATTGATTCGCAAGTGCTGGAATCTATACTTATTTTCTGACCCTGACGACAGTACATATGCTTAACCACCCAATTGTTGTATCTTCGTAAAAATACAATTGGCACCATTTGTTTCAACATTTATATACCTATATGCCATAATAGGAGAAAGTTCTCCTTCAATTATTTAGGGGACAATAACTGTATAGCAACCCGAGGTTAAATGGTAACCTCTTCTAGACGAATAAAATAACTAGCGATCCCCCAAATGTATTCCCACGGGGTCAATAAATAAATTGTCGATGTGTATTCTGTAATTTAAATTTATAAATGGAAAATGAATAACCTCCGTGATATCACTAAAATCCATAGTAAACAATTACCGTAGTGTTTATTGATGAGAGCATATAAGGTCGAATGACAATCTAATGGCTGGTGTGAATAATGTGACTTTCTACTCCACATGGTCGCGCTGCCACGCTATCAATCTCTCTTCTCTGATTCCCATGCCATTAAGCAATATGTTAATATATTATTTGCTGTAAAAAGCAAAAAATCTTCTATTTTCTTAAATGATGGCTCAAATATACAACTGTGGACCGATGAAAATATAAATAAGCACTTTTTTCATTCAAATTGATATATTTTCGTTCAAAAAATGAGGAAATTAGTATTCGCTATATATTATGATGATATCCTACTTTGCTACAGATTTAATAGTAGTTACCTTCCAACTTATTTACAGGGTGTTATGTAAGGAAAAAGAAAAATGTGGAATAAAGAAATTGCAAACACCAATAAGTTTCTATTATAGCGAAACGTGTCGTTACTCTAATATGTGAAATCTCAGCAAACTACAGCAGTAAACGTTTTCATTTGGATTTAATTCACTACCAATTCACAGAGAGCAGAGTCAGGCTTTTCATTGCCTTGCGTCCGCTCCTGTAATATTACTGGATATAAGAGCGAGATAGTATCATGATAATAATGTAATACGACAGAGAAGGTATTAGATGCAGTTTGATAACTCAATTCTGAGCAGGTGTCATCCCAGTTCCGCACGATTTAAAAGCGGGTATATTGAACTAAAACCAGAGGATTTTCGGGCGGAGTGTCAGGAGATTCTCTTTTGCGGCCCCGCGACGCTCATATCACCGATGCAATACATTGTGAGGGACCCGTCAACCATTCCTCCATGCCCCCCCCACTCACCCCCGCGATTCCCTCCCCAGTCC
>LYUA01000064.1:1322658-1334945 GCA_002093875.1 Calopteryx splendens | reverse complement strand
ACACGCCTTTGCGGCGGCTTGCAGGGTATTATGTAGATGTAGATGTAGAAACGTGGTACCTACAGAGTTTTTTGATTCAGTGATTTTTTTCTGGGTGACATTTTCTAATGCCGCTTAGAAGTGTTGGCTCTTGCACTCAAATTAATCTTTTGCCAAGGGCTCATATATGCCCAGGATTCAGTATCATGAAACCAACTTTTAATGGGTTTTTAAAATATTAATAATAACTCACCATACTAAGAAAATAATGCACACTAGTTAGCATTATAACTTACTTCAATTCAAAGATAAATTAGGAATATGTATTCAATTAATATTTGAAATATTTGGTCCATCATCCAGTGATTTTCAATATGCTTCCATTAAAAATAATTTCTTACGTGGCGTGGTCTAATGCAAAATTTTGAGGTAAATTATGTCGCTCTCCCAATAAATTACCAATTAGTCTGTAATATTACCGATGATTTATTGTCAAATTATCATTGCACCCCTTGATTTCATTCCTTGCTAATTTTAAATTCTTGCCCTCATTCTTCTAGATTTATAAGTCACTATGTTTCGAAGTTGCTTTCTTTAGGAACTCGAAGATTCTTTAGAGCTCGATTAATGGCGCGAAGATCTGTCATCTCAAGAACACGGGATCTGGACTCATTAATCTATATAGTTGTTGCGCAAGAGCGTCAGCTGGTGGAGGTGTTTTGTTCAATCCTATTCTTTCCCCCTTTTCATTTACAGACGGTTTCCGTGCGAAATTTTCAACTTTGATTAATCGCTTCAGCGGAGAGCACTGCCTTACTTTTCGCCTTGAGCCTCTTTAAGAACATCAGGTTTTTAGATGGGAATTTGCCTCCTTACCAAAATTCCGACATTACTAGTCGGACTCAAATGGAATAAAACATCAGTGGATGATACTCCATTTCTTTTACTGATTTTTTTTACTCGTAACGATAAGCGAAAAATTGATCTGTTTGTAGAATCATGAAAAGATGAACAAGGCCAGATGGAGAAGAAATCAGTCCACTGAAATGTCCTTATAAAATAGAATAGCTTAGTTCTTTAACCCGTGATCTTCCACGTCTATGAAGTTGATTAGCCATAAAACACCTCACCACCCTTATCTCTAAGAATTAATAGTTATTTTGAGAATTTGGATTCAAATTTTATTCTTAAACAATTAAAAACAAACTGTGCTAAAGTGAACTAAAAAGTGGTTTTAATTCCATATGATTAGCATAAACTGTCGGTATGTCATCTTTCCAAACAGTTAAGAAACTCATTCCGCTGTAGTGACCATGATTAGTTGTTGGAGACAATGTCTTCATTGTTGATATACTTTGACGGTTAGAGAAAAACTTTTAGCCGTCCTCTTAGAGTAGAGGCCTGGTTGTATTAATCATACTAATGCCTACTTACGTGTGATTAATATCCATTGTGTATTCCATGAAGACATTGCTTGTTCTATTGCCTGGAAACTTGTAATTGGTTAATCCATCCCCGGCGTGTTTAGTGTTACCCAGGCGTACGCACCCCCTGTCAGAGCACCTGCCCAGAAGGTTGTCAACGGTACATACTAGTCGCCCATTGGTGAAACTAAATTTGCTGATACTCACGGGATTACATGGTCCTCAGTTAGACTTTTCCACCACTACATAAACTACGTGGATCTACGTGGTCGCGTATATATCGCCTGGCCACGTACTTCTGCTTTTATTGCCTTCCACTCCGTAAAGCTTATCTACGTGCATGATTCCATCCGGGTTCACTTGCGACGCCAGACCTTTGCCTTAGGGACCTTATTATCTGTGGGAGACAGCTATATGGAGCCTATTTATTTTATTTGCTACCCAGAACTCCTTGCTAGAGACAAGGGCCAAGAGAATGAACCAGTGAAAAAGTTTAAGCTGAACTCCCTTGGTGAAGTGATTTAAACTATCTCTCCGACATGATAATATGGCAGGATCTAACAATATTTTATGAGATCAAGCGCAGTTACATGGGAAATTAAATGGCCTAAAAATGCCCACCATGCTGAAAATCTTCAGATTTTTTTCTGGATTTCCTTCCGGATATTGACTTCTTAGTAAAGGTTGCAGGTGGTCCTAAATCCCATTCTTAAGAAAAAATAGCAATGTTGACGTTACCTCTGGGTTCCCTGAGTTCATATTACATTTAAATTAATGATAATTACTAACAGAATTATCACTGTGATATTTTCTCATACTTCCAATCAAGTGAGCGTATAAATCAACGAATTATTCCTTTGATAATTTGAATAATCAAATCACTGGATTCCATCATGCTCTGTGTCCCACATAAATTTCCTCTCTAAAATCGTTTTAATGTCTATAAAATGTTGAGAAGAGGGAATAATTACTTTGCTTGTTTGCATTTAGACGCTGAGCTATCCTTTCCTGAATGAGCCGGGCAGTCTCCGCTGAAGGTTTCTTTTACGTGAGTCTAAATTTTGCAGCCACGGCGAGCTTTCTTGTTCCACCCCCCACACAGCCAAAGAATGCTCTACTTTTCCTTCGACCATCGATGAAATATTTTCGCCTCCAAGTAATCCTAACTATCCCTGCTCATAGCGACTTGCGTATCCCGTTGAAAGGCTCCTGGCTCAATTATGCCCGAGACGTTGAGATATCATTCCATTAAATGACGAGAATCGCACTCAACGCTGGGTATTAGTCATTGAAGCCATTTCCCCGAACGATTAACTTACACGTGATATCTTGATGTTCTGCGGGGAAGATAATCCGTGTCTGGGGATAGATCTACCGGATTGGCACCACGCTGCCCTTAAGGAAGACGCTCCTCCGATCTCCTTCACTGCGCTTCGCGTAAAAGTTTCTTTGCCACACGCCTCGCCGGGTGTCGTTATCCCCGTTCCCTTCCCTCTGTGCTCTCCAAACGAATAACATCCGTCGTCGAAACTTTATTCCTGCGAACACGTTGCACTCTTTTCGGTGCCGTTGGGGCACCGTTAAACTCCGGTAACGAGCCGTGTGGACCCTGGTGCCCCCCAAGTGCTCGCGACGCTCCCCTCGCGCCATGCTTCGTTTCTGATCCCCTCACCCCGGGGACACTCGGTGATTCCACCTCTCAGGCACGCCTGGGAAGAAAGGACGTTGAGTCCATCCTACCAAGAATAAATAGATGTTTTACTTTTAGTGAACCATCAAAATTCTATGCGAGCCGTGAGTTGCGTGTGAGTTACATGGGTGGAGGGCGCAGTTAGGCCATAGGTGGCAGACTTGATTGGGTTTCCAAAATGCCTGATAACATTAGTCGTGGATTTTCTGGGAGATAATTATTCCTTCCCGACACACTGCATCAAATAGTTCTAATTCTGACGATCATTGAACTAGAGTGGCAGTTTTCGGAGATCGCCGTAATTTTTTCCGAGGAAACCTAAAAGGTAATCTGTAGTAGTTTTAACAATGATGGACGCAGCCAATGGTGGTCGTGCATTAAGCGTAATTATCTCGGATCCGTTTGACTTCTTTGCCAAAAGTAAAATGACCAGATTTTAACTCCACGTTTGTGTCGGTCACTTATTCATTTTTTTTGTTATATTTTGGTATCATTTTTTTCCTGATAAGTTTGCACGTAATCCGTATGGAATTTCAGTATCATTTTCATGTCCATCCGCAACAAATTGCTCTCCTACGGGGACGTAAAAGAATGGTTATGGTACAGGCTCAGTGCTTTGGAAATGCTGCTTCTGGAAGCATTTTGACGCTCCGGGGACGATTCGGCTCTTTCATAGTGCCCTATCAGAAGAGCTCGCCAGCCGTTCATCACAGGGTCGGAGATCTTCAAGTACCAGTGTGAATAATCGCTGGCTTTACTTTACTCCACTAGACATCTCCCTCGCCCCAAGTCGACTATTTTTCCGCCACCCAGGAGCCTCTATTCGTTTTTTCTGCCGTTGAAACATTTATCCTGAGCTCTGCATTGGAAAACCACCCTAAGGAACGAATTTTCTCGTGTTCACATGGTATGAAGGGTTTTCTTTTTGTCCATGACAGATACGTGGTAAAACAAAGATGGTCCATTGGTGCTGCCAAAGGGAATCTGCCCACCTGTATTGTGATAACGCAATGAGGCGATTTTTTTCCTCTCCCCTGTAACGTGAAGGATCTTTTCTATATCTTCGTTAATGAAACTTTGTGTTGCTGTTTAGGTTGCGTACGCGATCCACTTTTGCCTTTATTATCTCAACATGTGATGACAATCATCGTTCCTAAAGATAAATTTCTCTATTTGGAACATATATGGACTTGAAATAAAATATTTTAAGAGTTTTTCTCATCACTGCAGCTTTCCTTGTAAGGTAAGCAAAATATTTTTCTTATCGCCGGTATTTTAACCATAGTATGATGGACATTTTTCTCCGTGTACTTTTTCCGCGTGACCCACCCGAGTCCCTCCACTCCACTGATCAATTATATTAGCCCCACTGGCTCCATTAAAGCATAGAGCGTGCCGGAGGTTTTATCTCGGTGTGGTTCTGCGAATTTTTCCCGCCAATTATGCAGAATGTTGCTTTTATTTAGAAGCGCATCTCCGGCTGATATAAAATTCACAGTGAATTTATATTCGCATCCTGTTCCATTTTCAAGGAGGAGGGAATTGAGGAGTTTTGGGTTGGAACACTTTGTATAACACGGCATGGCGCACAGTGCCGGAATTATTTCAGTCATACGTCAGTTGCCTCTACAAATGTAACCCGTTTTCGTGGTCTTTGTGACTCTGGGGTGCTCATCCACAGCATTGAGAAGAGGCCTGGGTTTTACGACAGTCATTCAGAAGGAAATGACAGCAAGATAAGCAAACAGCTCCAGGAATAAACTAATAATTTTTCCTTATGAAAAAATGATAGTTAAAAGCAGTTAATACGTCAATATTTTAGATGTATCCTCATACTCCTATGGCACTCTTTAATCTCCCATTTGTTCATACAAGTTAAATTGTCTTAATGCTAAGGTACAGACAGTAGCCCATTGGTTGTAGGCCATGGTTTTTCTACCGTCTAAGACTAAAAAGATTATATTAAATTGCACTGTATGCCTGTGTGCAAAATGCCTATGTCAATCTGGTTGTCTGTATTCTCAAGCCTCCGTCGGTCGATTCTTTCGTCCTGATATCCGTGGGGACTTTTGTCGGCGCGTTCTATATACCGCAGGAGGAACCCGCGATTTCTCCCTTGTGGCTTCGGAAGTGCGTCTCACCTCTGACCGGAGAAGAAATCCGGCGTCCCCGATTCACTTGACTAATCCTGTCCGCTATACCCTCGGTGTCGAAAGTGACCGACTGACGAATCGTCTTGATTCCATGACCTTTTCCCTCCGATTGAAACCCTTCGTCGACCTTACTAAGCTTTACTGTCGTCACCTTCCAACGCATCGTTTTCCCTTTTCCCGCAGGACGAGCTCCTGAAAAGTGATGCAGATTATACCGCTTGGAGAAATTGAGTGAATTCGAATCGATAGCCTGGTGTTTAGCCCTTGCGGTAGCAATACTGAGGCCGCGCAATCAATGAAGAGGTAAATGTTGGTCTAGGTCCATGTATTTCGAAAAGTTTTCCGCTTCATTAATTTTGGAAGAATTTTTATTCAATTTTATTTTAATTGCGGTGCCGTGTGGACTGGCTCTTAAAATGATCGAATAATACTGCAAATAATTAAATATACTGTAATTTATTATGGATCAACAAATGTCCAAAATTAGTCTAAATTTCTAGGACGTTTTCGTTGTTCCTATTGGCTGGAGAGAACCGGGCACACTTAGGTGGATTGGATTTGTTGGAGATCTATGAGTTAAACATTTAATCGAAACTAAGTTAAAGTTGTTCAAAGCCTTGAAAATTTAATATTGTGGATATTTTGATGTGACATGATACTTTTTTAGCAAGCGTAAAATCAACGCTATCAAAGGATGTGCAGGAAAATTGGTGTAGGGGTTTTTCGTTTAATGGTGATCGGAATGTTCGTATCAGTAAAGAGAAAACGTCGAGTCAGTGTTTATGAAACTCAATAGCATTTATTTTTAGTCTTATACATATTTTTTATTGCTCTAATTCACCTCCTGATTGAGGTTGTTGGTTATTCAGATGATTTAATTGTATCAGAAAAGTGTTTAATGAATACGATTTGAATCGCGCATATTTGAATTCCATTAAAATCTTCCTACACTCGTCGTTACACATAGGGTGAAGTTTCCGTCGTCTGTGCAAAAAAAACAGCCCTGGAGAGCAAATCATTTACCTTTTGTTCTCCATTTTGAGCCATGATAATGTTCTATTGTTATGTTCTATTGTTATGTTCGAAAGCGAAACTTTAATGCAGTCTTCCCTTTACATTTTTAGATGTCTCATGCCAAGCGTTAAATTTTTCAAAATATGTTTTCACTACCTTGCGGTTATAAATGATGAAATACATTTCAAATTTTTTCATCATTTATTATTTTAATCTTCATAAATAGCTAGCGGTTATTTGAAGTGTATTTTGTGATTAAAGATAATACTTGAGATTTTTTTCCATACATTCATCTGTTATGATATTGATAGTCTTAACATTACGAAACATTAAGAGCCTGTGAGATAATTTTATGATTTCAGGATACCTCATTAATATTTATTTCACCTAGAGCTGTAAGGTTATTTCCAGCTACGTACATTGGAGTTTTATTTGATGACTAATATCTAAAACTAAATTCTTATATTATTTCATTTTTGCAGACTATGGCATGACAACAAGTGTTGCTATCTTTTTTGTAAATATGTTGGTCATCAAACGTTATAAAACTCCAAAGGGGAATCCTTCATCGACAAATCAGTAAACTGCGCTAGCTTAAGATTTGGCGCATATTTTATTGCTTCTGGTACTTAATGCTACTATGAAGTGTCCAAGCGATTTTGTAAAACATTTCCTCTTCTTGGATTTAATGCTTATATAATCTACCAGCGTTCTAAAATTCAGAGCATTGTTAGAAGGAAGACAAGTAAAGGAAATATTCCAGTGAATAATCACCTTTCAACGTATTAAATCAGCTTAAACGTCATCCCATCAAATACCTGAAAACACAGAGAACGGTATTGAATATTTAGTAACGTAAAAAATCAACCTTTTATGACACCATTGTTTGTCTCTATTATGAACTTCAGAGTTAAATGTACGTTTTCAAACTTAACAAATAGAGCATAATCGCGGCACATGGGAGAATTCTGAAAAACTATCTCATCGAAACGATGATGTGGACTTTCCGCAGTTCGTATGTTGAATGATAGCGTTCCAAACAATAAAATCTGTGAGTAGCCGGTTCATTAGAGTGGGCGACGCATGTGCCGATCCTAATGCACAACCTAATCCTATTCTCACTTATTTGATGAGAAAAAGAGCCATATATCCACGAGCGTTCGCCTCCTTATTCTTAACTTATCCCAGGTCACTTGCTCCAATATGCCGCACCCTTTGGCCCTTCGTCTCGTCCTCCGGCCCTAGCACCCCGTTCACCTTAAATCCCCCTCCCCACCCTCGCCTCCTGTCCCTTAAAACCCCTTTCCCCTCCCTTTGGCCTACTTTATCTTCCCGGCCTCCCACTCCTAATCCACCCTCACTCCACTTGCCAGGGACGCGGAATAAAATTGCCGTAAGGGACCTTCCACGTCCGTCGCTTGGGTGTAGGGGCCCGTTCATTTGTCACGGTGAATTCTTCCGTCCTTTCTTCGAATGGGTCCCGCAGGACTCTTCGTCTACCCTCCCATTCTCTCCCCCTCCCCACCGCCACCCCCGACTACCGCCCACCCGTTCACCTTCAAAGGGCCCCAACTCCGCCGCTGCTCTGAATTCACCCCCACCACCCTCCAGGCTCTCCCAGCCTCCCCTCCTCCTTGCCACCCTTTCCCCCCCCTCCTCCGTCCCGACCGCGTAACGAATAACCTCCCCACCCTTCCACGACCGCCCCACCCCCCATGTCTGAGGATGAGGGCGAGGGAGAGGAGTGTGGAGAGGTGAGGTATGTGAAGGTTGGGTGGGGGGTGAGGGGGTCAGGGGCGGGCGCCCGCGGCGTGCGGCAGGGTGCTCCATCCACTGTAAGTAACTCTCGCCAACTTCGGTTTGATTCGGAGTGGAGGGAAGGGCGGAGCCAATTATATTTATACAATCGGTTTTTCGTGCTTCGAAAGGGGGATGGATGCCGTTATAGCTCCGTGTTCGCGAATGAAAGGATCTCTTATTCTTTCTTTCTCCATTCCTCCTCCGTCGTCTTCCTGTGCTCTCTTTCGCCGGGAGGTTTTGAGCGATGATACGGCCTTCTTTCCAAGTGAGCACTCCCATCTCCTTCCTCTGATTGGGTTTCTGGGTCCATTCATCTGATTTTATACATGACATGTCGTCTCTTTGATTGCCCTTTCTGTTTTGCTTGCTTTTGCGTTCAAATTTCCCATTTTCCGTTGTTATGGCTCAGAAAGGAATTTTGTCGTTGCAATTAAAACTGATGTTGGCCAATTTCAAGGCAGACAGAACGCAGTATCTTAATGGCAGTCCACAAAATAGCCCTGCGCTCTTCAGTAACTCAGATATTATGTGAATCATTATTTTTCGATCGGAGAGTGTTATTTTTCACCCAGAGTGATTGTATGTTATAGATTGTTTTTATGTTTACACTGACAGAATAATGCGTACCGGACAAAAATTTCTAATGTAATGTAAAAGTAATTTAATGGAAGCAGGAGATGCTGTGCAATGATAAACCTTGATGAATCACAGAATTCGGAATTGGTTTCATTCGTATTTCATTTTTTTGTCTTGGAGTATTTTATTGAAGGGTAGAGAAAAGAATGAAGTTTTCTCCTCTAATTCATATTATTTGAAGTACTGGTAATTGCGCTAAAAGTAACGTATTTTTCTAATGAACTCAAATTACGCTATCATATTACAGTCACTCAGAAGCATTGTTTCTAAAATACATGCATATATGTTATAACTTATTAGCTTCATCGGTCCGAACTTTTAATTTATCAACAAAATTGTAATTTATTTGTTTTCCAATCATCTATATGGTCTTAATGTGATAGAAAAAAATATTTTCTGAAAATTTTGTTTTTATTTCTTTCACAACAGACGGTCCACGTCTGTGGACCCTGGGACTTGCGAATATCCTTTTGAATTATGACAATATTTTAATGTTAATTTTTTTTGAAACGTCAATGAAAATCAAACCGGTCATTGGCTTGAAGACTAAGATACCATTAATCTTGCATTACTTCGCTCGCCTGTGCACAAAATGAACCCAATATTTGCTGATAGGGTCAATGAACTTGAATAATGACAGCAGCATACATTTAATAACTGGGAAGCTGATGGTGCTGCTCGGACCTGAAAACTTCGCGCCAAAACCGAAATTATATTTAGTCACCTGCATCGATGAAGATAATAAAAATATTATAAATAATTTATTAGATACATGGTCCATTAGCTGTACTAAAGAAAACAATTTGAGGTAAGTAGGCAATGTTATTGGGCAAATAAAGATCAACAAAAATAATCTAACGTTCATGAAACCTGTACGAATTTTAATGGGTCTGTCGACTCAGTTATGGTTTTTTTCCCTGAAAGTGAGTCTATCGAAAAACCCAGGACGTCTGGAAAGGATAGTGAAAAAGGTTTTGAGAACATTTGTGGTTTGTTGCTTGTATTGAAGGGAGGGCGTTAGTTGAACGAGTACGGTATGACCAAGATCGTAGAGGCGAAAATGGGCGTCTAAAGAAGCTGATGCAGTTCAGAAAATCACGTCTCATTGCATTGAGAAATGGATATTCATGGCAATGAGCTCTTTTCTTTAGTATTTTAACTTCTTGTTTCTCCCTGATATTAAGGAAAAGGCATAAAGGCAGTAGCTTTTATTGTCCAGAAGACTGAGAAATTTAGAAATATCAAGGGATTTTTTCCTTCCTCTCTTATCAGTTCAGGATGGCAGATATCTCCAGAATGATGTTCTTACAAAGTTATTATAAAACTCTCGACATTTTTTCATTATATATTGGGTATTTATTACTTTCCTCGCATCATGGCACATTCTCTAGATTTTTCGTGGTCGTAAACGTTACGCAATTTCAATTTCACTATTTCCATTATGCGCGTGAGAATGTGAATAAAAAAGACTTTCCCTTTTGGTTTTGAATATGAATTCAAGTATTTGTTAAATTTCATTGTGGGTTTGATTTTTCAATGGTTTATCGCACCTCTTACGCGTTTACAGTCGGAAATGACGTCTAAGTGTCCTCTCATCTACTGGAAAGGTTGATAAGTAGCATTAAGCATATTTCATAGCATTATTCTAGCCATCTAAAAACATGCATGCCTTCGCTTTGGTGCGTAGCAAGGTTCTCTAAATTTTGCCTGGAATATGTCTTAGCGTAATTAGGGTCAAGTTAAAAAATGAAAAAGTATTTAATCCGCTGAGAAATGGTCTGCAGGGGAAGAAGAGGCGTATAGAGTTTATTAGAATCACCTTGGCGGAAGCGAAGAATATAAAATATAAGTGGTAATCATGAAATGGGTAAGGGAATAATTAAATACATTACTTTAATTATAAAAGTACGTTACTTTCATTAAGTGCAATATGGAAAAGATACATATCTTAGTTCAGTGTTTATCCAAGTTCAGCTAAAACCAGTCCTTTCGAAGTGTAAAAAGTGTAGATCTATGTTCTTCAGCTTATAAATTGGGTCATGTTTCAGAGAGTCCAAAAGATGAACTTACAGCGTTAATACCTAATTCCTACTGGATTAATAACTTATTATGATTTATAGATAAAGACACTATTACATCATGAAATACGGAACTAGAGAGGAGAATTAAAGCAATTTTCTAAAATATTTTCATAATTTCCCTATTTTATCCCATAGAACTCAGTTTAGTAGATATTGCAACCTAAAGCTATCGTCACTGCATCATTACATTAACCACTTTAAATAAAGTATTCAATAACTCAAATACTGAACAATCGTATATGATATAAAATTCTATGCAGATACATTCATCATCCTTCTAAAACTATGTTTTTAAATTTAACAAGAAAGTGATGGAAGTAGCATTATTGGTAACATGGCCAAGTAATCGTATAGTGCTATGCTATAGATGTTAATTTAAAACGCCATGATTATGTTAAAGGTATCGCACTTCATTCTTCAAAATATTTTATTTCTATATTTAACCCTTTTCAAATCGAACATGCTTAAATATTGAATTTAACAATTATTAGAATCAAAAAAATTAATTTTACTGAAGCTGATCCCTTAACCATAATGAAAAAAACGAGGTTGAAATATTAAAAATGGTTAGTGATTATATGGTGTCATGGAGAATAGTAAAAGAATAATTAAGTGCATGACTGTAATTATAAAAGTATATTGCTTTCATTAAGTATAATATGGAAAATAGACATTTTAGTTCTGCATTTATCCAAGTTGGTGTGGAAGTTTTTATTATTATAACGATGGCTCCAAGGAACTAACGACACTGGTTGGTAATTATTTCAATCTTAATAGGTGATTTCCCGTCACGTCCACCCGCATTACAGATCGCCGATTCACGAGGTGGCACACGAAACTAAGAAATTATGAGTAATCATGCCATCGCCTATTCTCACCTGGCTTACTCGCATCTTTTTGATTACCCCACCACTGTCTTCATTTAGTCTCCTACAAGGAATGATGCACATTCCGTAGCACCCATGGTATCAATTGAAACACTTGGACTGTCCCCGACGGCCTTCGCTGAAGGATAACGTCGTGACGGTTTCACCTATTCGGACGCATCTGAGAACCGACACGGGATGTGCCGTTGATGGAAGGCCTGGAGTGTTTTTGAGCGCATCCGCGATTATGATTTCACCATCCTCTAGCTGCACAGCGAAATCATTAGAGTGTGATGTACAGCCTCCTCAAGTGTGACGACGAGGTTTGACCTCTTATTGAAATATGGCCGAGTTGCAGTTAGCTGGGGTGTGAGAAAAGCCGACGTAGTTCGGGTTGCGCTCTGCAATACATTAAAGCTTTGACGGGAGGTGGCGCTAAGGAGATGGGGGTGGGTAAAAGGGAGATGTATGTGTGCAGCAGGGAAAAGGACTTCCCGCGTCCACCAGCGAACCACCCTCCAGCAGCCAGCCAAGCCCAGACGCCATGCCCATTGCTTTAATTAATGGTGCTCATCCAGCCAACATGTCGAAAACTATTTTCATTTCGCACCCGCATTTTTTTTCACCCTCCATAACGTCCGCCC
>LYUA01000064.1:1293332-1313099 GCA_002093875.1 Calopteryx splendens | reverse complement strand
GTAGCCAGCCCTGTAAGAATGCGTCACGTTGCGGCCTCAGGAGAATGTGAATTAGGGAAGCATGGGAGTTTCCGTGAAATCCTTCCATTATTCCCTTTTGTGCGCCTAGCCTTTTAGTGATGCATAACTATAGCTGGGGGGGCGGAGAAGCGAGAGCTTAGAGCCATCATTTGTCGAGGGTTAACGTGTGGAACTGGTAATAGTAGAGGGATATAACACGTATATAAAATAGGACACGTAGGTACTCAAAAATATTTACGCAGAGCGGCTTTACTCAAAGAAAAATACCTAATTCCTCTGCAATTCATCTTTCGGGCACGCGACTGTCTTACTTTTCACTTCAGAACAGTGGCAGAGAACCAAGTGTGGCGGTAAAAATATTAATGGCCCGCTAAAATTTGATCACCACCAATGAAAGTGGATAATGCAAGGTAATTTTTTAGTAAGAGCCACGCAATTAAAATTACCCCTTCTAACAATGGACGTCCCTAGTGAAGGGCTTTTGAAAATAAGCAACTGCTCCAAGAGAAGGGAGGCACTAGGAATCTTCACTGGGAGTGAAAACGAGTAGATTCTCATTCAAACTCAATCTCATGAAATATATTATGCATGAAAATTTCCCGGGGATATGGCAACATCTTAATTTGTTTATATTATGGTTGTCTAAAATGTTAGGTCAACCAGCAATTTGGGCCACCTACAAGAGCTAAATTTGAATGTCCGAGATGGTAGAGCCCTAGACTTGGCGGAGTTCCATTTTAATATTTCAGGCAATGACCTACAAAACTTTGAGATCCACTTCGTAAATTTATTTATTTAACTAGTTTCAGTGCACTGCAAAATCTTCAGGAAACTACTTTCCTGAATATTCCACAGTGTTAGCGAAACTATTCGAAAAAATTATTTAATTAAGTGGTTCGCAAAGTTTTGTAAGTCATGGTCCGATGTTTTAAGATTTGAATGATCACATATTGGCATTGAAATGTAGCTGAAGTTTTTAAAAGGAACAGACGGAGTGGGATAATTCTAAAGCGTAATAGAAAAGTTTTTACCGAAATGGAGAACAAAGCAAAGGAAAAATCTCTAGGCGAAAAAATGATTTAAAGCAAGGGAGCAGAGGGAGTAGCGGATGAGATGTAAAACCCTAAAAAAGGAATCACAAGGCCTACGAAGGATAAAATAGGAACGGTTATGCTAAAACAAGGCTTGGGAGAAATGAGCGATGATGTTATTATTAGTAATATGAAAGAGTAGTATATGGAAGAACACGGGTTTTGAATTCGGGAGAAAAAAATGTAGAGAGGGAATAATAAGGCGGGAAACCAAAAAGATGGAGAAAACGTGGTGGAAAAGCATTATGGTGACAGAGAAACTTAAGAAACGTGGACGCGCTGTGCAAGAAAGAGAAGGAAATATCTGGGAGACAAAATGTGAAAAAAATATTGACTGTAAGAAATAAAATAAAAAAAATATTATTGCAGTTCAGTGAGGCTCGGGAAGGTGGATGAAGTATATGGATGACCTTTATCATGAGCATATTAGATACGGATGCCTATGTGTAAAGAGGGAACGGGAGGAGTCTAAGAAAAGCATGTACTCAGGAGTATTAGATATCGAGATATAGTAGCAAGAGAAATAACGGTTCAACAAGGTAATGTTTTGACTCATTATCGTGAAATATTAAACGAACAGCAAGCGAGGTGTAAAGGAAGAGAAAGGAGCACACGTTGTGTTATTGCTTAAGTGAGAAACTTATTTGGAAGGATGATAGAATATCACATGAAAGTCTTTGTTTTCTTGATTCGGATTGATCTTCGGGAGAACAGAGTAGACAAAATTTAATTTAGGTTTTTCAGAGAGGCGGACAGGTGGGATGGTCGTCTTATTCGAAGCATCTGAATGAATTTCACTGCTCATGTTAAGGTAACGAATGAAGAATTGGGTAGGTAGTGGGATAGTTGACAGCAAAAGGGAGAGGATTGATCATTATCGCTCGTGCATTACAACTTCGGCGCATGGCAAGTGGTCAAGAGTGGAGTGGGAAGGGATGGATTGGAGGATGGAAACGGAATGGGAGCTGATTCAATAAAACTATTTCTTTCCTGACTAGGTGACTCGTTATGAATGGGAGGTTCGCAAGAAAAATCAGTTTTTTTGTCCCATGCGAACCTTCCACTCGGTTGGTTAAATCTTATTTGAAATTGATAATAATATTCTAATTGTAGTAAAATTATTGGTCATCAAACATGAGATAGAAATCATGTTTCACACATTGATTTATTAATGTGAGAGGTTTCTATTTTTAATTTTATAGTTTACTTCATAAATAAGGTAATTTATGGTTATTTGTTTTGGTACTCTGTAAAATCTATAAATAATTCAAGGCAATCGTTTGGTAGATGCTGCAGTATAGAAAGTCGAGGAATATAAATTACAGTTATTTTTGTAGCAAGCAATAAGAGTGATCTATTTTTTAAACCTATACATTTATTAAATAGGGCCAAGTATCAATAAATATAGACAATATGCGGTGGTTATAGGGTACTTGAGGATTTTGTGGTAAAAATAGGGTAGATAAGGTTGGGAATGAGAGGGCGGTAAAGTAATTAGATGAACTCTTGGAAAAGTAAATCCGTACACTCTTGCATATAGTCCCTCAGGGGGGACGTTAGGAAAACTGACCGAGTAAAATACCTAGGTGTCACTCTAGCACCAGGCCTGACATGAAGGAAATACGTTATGACCAACTGTGGAGCCCTATTCAGCAACTGGGAATCATTGAACAAGTAGTGGGAATATATTATAATGAAAAATTGAGATGAGTTATTTCGCGCTAGTTAGACCTCACCGTGAGTTTACTTCGAGAATTTGAGACCCCGCGCAGAAGGAACTAATATTAGGAACAAACAGGATAAAGAGGGAAGCTGTCCGTTTAATGAAGAATCGGTATGAAGGAATAGAAAGCGTCACGTGAATAGTGGATAATCTAAAATGAAAGGCACTGGAAGCACAAATATTATATGAACGTCTTAAACTGTTAGAGATATAAAAATCATTACTAAAACAGTTAAATACTGAAACAGAAGCATTTTATCTCCGCATTACATTGGTAGACGAGACCACGACGGGAAGTTTAGAGAGGGTGACTGCCAAACAGCGAGATGTAATGAATCTTTTTCCCCTCGCCCAATTCGTGCCTATAACATCAGGAAACACACACGACACTTCGCACATCCCGAATGTGAAAGTATTCAAAGCTCTAATAGCTATGAATATTATCATTAATGGCTGGTGTCCTACCTCACCCTGCCACGCGCCCTTGAGGTGGCTCGCAGGGTACTATGCAAATGTAGACGCAATGTTGATTTGATGCACATTTTCTAATTGGCAAGTGAAAAAGACGTGTGCTGGTTAGTCGTGTTGAGAGAATAGATGAGAATCGAAACACCAAAAAGATATATGAGAGTAAAATAAATGGTTTGAGAGGATCGGTAAAACATAAATTCAAGGGAGGAATATTTTGCTGGCACAATCAGTATAACGAACATTGGGAGTCTTAGGAAGAGAAAAACATGAATGAAACAATGTATGAAAGTGACAGAGGAAAAATGAGTGTGAATGAATAGAATAGTATGGAAAAATCTGCTATAGGTAGTATGCTTCCTGAAATTATTTACAACGAGGAATTTTTTAGTGTGTTTACCCCGAAAGGGGAAGACATGACGATATGTTATCATTTGATCAGTACTTTTTATTAAAGTATTAAAATAGAAATTTCGCATTGACAAAAAATAATATTAGTCTTGGCAATCAGGGTCATCAATTTTTATAGGAAAAAGATAGTGATAATTCGTAAGAAAAGACGGTAATGACGTATTGAAAAAGTGGCTGGACTAAGTGAACCCTCAAAATTGAATGGTATAAGCAAAGCGTGTGACGTTGTCCACGTCTTTAATTTAGAATAATATGGGCATAAGAGAACACAAAAAAGCTTGATATTTACGAAAAATCCTTTACAAAGAGGAGGGAATTGATGACAGGGACCCTTTAAGTAAATGCGTAAAAGGAGGATTAGCAAAGACTTTGATATGGAGCGTGGCGTTGTATGCTTCCGAAAACTGCTCTTGACAGAGGAGGAGCGTGGATTGGAGGCTTTTGAGATAAAGACATCGGGGGTTATGGAGAAAATAAGCTGTATTGAACGGAACGCAAACAAGGAAGTTTGCTACACACGATAAAGGAGAGGAAGAGGTTTTTTGTAGGGAATTCGTCGAAGGAGGAAAAATGAAATGCGAGGGATATTGAAAGGTAAGGTGGCCCTATTTTCTTATTTAAAAAAAGAATTTTATCAAGTACCACATAATAGGCTAATAAAAAATTTGTAAAAAATTTAAGAGGACGCTTGAGTAGCTTAAATGGCTAAGGCACTCGGCCAGAAATCGAGGGATCCAGGCGAACGATTTTTACACTGTGATTCCTTTGCATATCTATGCACAGAAGCAGGTGAATCCGCTAAAGTTACTTTCAGTTTCTTTAAAAAAACACTTATTTTACGAGGAATTACTAAACAAGTAATTAATTTGGTCTGCGATACTCTCTTTATAGTGGAAAGAGAAAATGATCTGTTGAAAGTGGTTCCGATTTTGTGAATGTAGCCAGCGTCCTGAAGGCTGGTGTGATCATCCTCTTTTTTTCTAATTTACATCAATGATAATTATTTTAAAATATCTAGCAGTGGCCAATTATTTGCAATAAATCCGACTATGGGGTTCATTTCAATTATCTCATCAGTATTAGCGCTTGGCATCAAGAAAGAAATCTCTTATTACATTTAAAGAAATTTGTGGTATTAAACTGTTGGGAAAAGAAATCCATGCACTCTTACATCTACAGACCGAATGGGCGAACATAAGAATAGTAGACAAATTTAAATACCTAGTGGACACTTTAACATCTCACGTAACATGGGGTCAGCAAGTTGGAATCATCTGCGGATCGTCAATGGAGAACATTTGGTCAATCAAACGCATAGTGGGAGAGCATTTCAGTGAAAAGGTTAAGAATACGTGTTAGTCTGCTCTGGTCGGACCTTATCTTAAGTAGACTTTTCTTTAAGTGTATATTTGCTCTGTTTAAATATTTTTTGAGACCTTGGGCAAAAGGGAATAACCTCGCAATTGAACAGGATGAAGAGGAAAACCGGCCGTTTAGTTAACAATCATTTTGAAGAAACATAGAGCATCACATTGGCACTGGATATTCTTAGCTGGGAGATACTGGAAGCAAAAAGATTGCATACACTACTTCATCTGTTAGATACATTAGTCATTCCAGTTAAACGCTGGCACAAAAAATACTTTTATCTTCGTATTGTATTGGCAGGCCAGACCACGTGGGGTATTTGATAAAAATTTACTGCTGAGCAGATCAGTACAGGGAATCTTTTCCCCCTCGCAAAAATCGTTACTGCAACAGTGCGTTACTAAAATTTGTGAACTTCCCGATAGTGAAGTGATGTGGATTACCGATATTACACAATGACAACAAAGGCAGGTGGCCTAACACCCCCTGCCACACGCCCACGTGGCGACATGCAGGGGCAGATTTAGATGAATATTAATGTTCGTGTCGTAAGGGAAAATGCCAGACGAGCGGGGGGATTAACAGAAGGTGTTTGTTACCGTGTGATTGGAGCAGAGCATATGGCTGGCCTGAGAAGGAAGTGATGTAGTCTAATAGGAGCATATATTGTGAGAAAGTGCATAAGGAGTGTGTAATGTTTTCCCTTGACTATGAAAAACCCACCTATAATCGGAATACGTGCCAAAATAATAATGTACATTTTTGGAGACCCTTATAAAACCAGGGATGATTTTTTACAGTATAATAGCCATAGTCAGTTAAGGGAATAGTTAATAGGGGGAGTGCCTTGACAAGGAAAATGCGATCAATTAGTTACCCAACAATTATATTTAATGAAAACAATTTTAAATACCTTTTAATGATTTCAAAACAAAAATCCACGGAAAAACCGCGTAATGCAAGTTTTTCGTGTTTCCGAATGTTATAGTTTTTAGAATTGAGCGTTGGAAAAATGATTTCTTACATCTCGCTGTTCGGCAGTCAATCTCTCCCTACTTTCCGTCGTGGTTTAGTCCACCAATATAATGCGGAGATAAAATGATTCCTTCTGTTTCAGAGTTAAACTCGAATGATTTGTATCGTTCTAACAGTTTAAGACGAGCATGCTTCGTGCTTTAAGTGGCCCCCTTTTAAAGCTAACTATAAAAATGTGACGCTTTCTGTTCGTTGATAGCGATTCTTGACGAAACGGAAAGCTTTCCTGTCTATTATATCTGTTTGCAAGATTAGTGCCTTCTGCGCAGGGTCCCAAATGCTCGAAGAATACTAAAGATGAGGTCTAACAAGCGGGGAATAACACATTTTCTTGACTTTTTCATTAGATTATTTACCCACTATGCCTCGATGCAATGCGATAAATTTATTTCCAGAGGTGGCTCCAAATGACAGACTTTTTTTAATTGCACCTCGTGATCTGCGTAATATACGCTATCGGAAATGGCAGTTCAGAAAATTCTCCAATATTTTCTTCCTTCCAAATGCTCTCATTCATATTTGCGGACAAGAAGACTGCGTCAATATTTCTTCAACACATTCTCTTTAGAATTGTAAAATATTAAAAGCCATAGTAATAATTAAAGAAATATTAAGCGTTGAGTATCTAATGATTATATCAAAATTACGTTCGTGATATTTTGACTAATATTAGAAAGAATATTATGCACAATCTAATAAATTTGTAGGAATATTTCCAAATTTCACATTAAAGGGTAATGTTGAAGAAGGCCCGTATTGATAATTGATTGAATTCAACCGCTAGACCATTTCTCTAAAAAAAACACCACAGCCCTTCTCGTGACGGCTTTCATCTCAGACCAGCCATACATTTCCCAGGGCAACAGTGAATTACCTCCAATATTTTCCGGACTTATTTTGGCTCTTTACCTAGAAAAAAAACATTGGCTATTTTAGTCTTTTTTCCATGAATAATTAGCTATAAAATCCCGTTTTAGTCAGCAGCCCTTGAACGATGGCACGTTGACAACTGTATTTACTTGCAGCTGTAATAATGGCGGCGAGGGGAACAGAAGCGGTGGCTACGCGACCCCAAGTTTCAGGGAGAGCAGGTGAGTGGTGTGTGTCCGCGAGGGTTTAGAGGCGTGTCGTGTTCCATGCATTGAGTTGGGGATGGGGCGCTGCTGGTGACGAGCCTTTACGCTCTACGCTTCCTCCCTTACCCCCAATGGAGCCGGGCAGCTCTGTGCCGTATCATTTGCTCACATTAATGGCAAATGCAACCTTATCCTGTTGTGGCTCTCTCGTGGACTAATCTTTTGTCATGAGCATCCGACATTATACATTGAGCTACGGCAGTGCGTACCCATCTGCCCTTCATTTTTACGCGGGCACGATTGGATAATCATGCGTCGTTTGCATTATTTATAATTATGATTATGCGCAAATGAAGGGATTTAATGTCGTTTTTGCATCCTTCAGCACAGCCCCCACAGGCGCTGTCAATATGTCATGATATGAAAATGGATCTGAAAAATACTCCTTTTTTTTAGAGGGATTTACAGAATGATTACATCCTTATAGTTTTAGAATCGTTTGAGGAAACAACTGAAGAGAGTGGCGGGATTGCTAAAATTGTGTTTCTTACATTTCAATGCAGTAACATAAACATTTAGATTCATATTTAATAATTTTAGCCGATTATTGCATAACATGGGATTTCAATTAATGCCCTAGTAGCTTCTCCTCACGCTATTCATATTGGTTAATATTTGAATCGTGGGTGCTGCTCATAACCCATAGCAACATCATAGTAATCTGGCTTGAAACGTATTAGGCGTCTACTATTGATGAGTTAGTAAAATATTAGATTGAAAATTAATCTGCTCTCTTGATAAACTCGACGTCTTGCATTTATTCCTGCGATTTTGATTTCCTCTCGCCAGCTTCGTGCGGCGTTTTTTAAAGCGCTTTAATAGAAATGCATGGGTATATATTTATATTTATTTTAAGTATAAAGTGAAAACTTACTATATGTGTGTCCCTTTTTACATGTTTAGTAAACATTTTTTATGAAAACCACATCCTGCCGTTAAAGAGTGCATTCGCCGAAGGATTAGAAGTAATTTTCCGTTAATTCCCTCTATGTCCATTTTAATTCAATAAGTGCCGTAAAAAAATGCGAAACGAATGGCATGTAGGCAGAGATAGTCTTGAGAGAAAGATATTTTGAACTCAGCTTAAGTTCACCATTGTAGGAACTACATTAATGGTCACGGATTCTCTTCGGACTTCACCGTTCCTGGGTCAGATAAAAAATATATCCAACCTGGATTTAAAAAACGGCTTTCTGCTTTGTAAGCAAACTTTTTAATTTAAGCGCCGAAAGGGAGCCAGTCCATGGAAAATTCAAGACCACATGTGTAACAATTTTCATCTTGCATATTAAATTCATGGCGTGCTGGATGTGGGAGATAGGTAGCGCTTCCCGGTTCCATACGTAACTCACAGACCAAATATCTCGGCCGTCAAAATGGAGTGGGTACGGCTTGAAATCCCGTGTAGCGGGATCTTCATGATCGAAGTGTTTCCTGCGAGGGGAGTAAATGAATAACAAACGGATTCTCATTATTTTTATGGTGAATATCATGCAACTGAGGCTCACTTCAGTCAGCCTAAAAGAAAGGTAGTAGCTACCGAGGCGCCTTTTAATTCTTTATTGCCTTGGATCACAGCACGTTTAAAAACTTTGGTTCTTCACTAATGCTTGGCAGATTGAAGCTGCCCTGTTAAGCTAGCTTAGTTATGAGTACTCAGTTATCATATATGGTTAAAGCACGGAAATATACTGATAAATTACCCTCGTAATGATTGATTATATATTTATTGTACCTACACACATACATACGCAAATATATAGTAGCAAATAGAAATATGAATGTGAAAGTTGGTTTTGAAAATCAAATTTTCATTTTTTTCTAAAGACTTGTTTTAGCAAACTCGTAAGATATATTCGAAAGTTGATGAAATGAAAAGTTTGTTTGTAGTTTATCTAATAATGAGCTAGTGGAATCGGAAATTTATTGAGATAATACATTTATTGAAAATACGTGATGAAAATTCCAATTTTCTCGTTATTTGTAACCAAGTATGCCATATAACTGTCAAATATGGTATGAAAAGGGTTGAATGATGGCTCCGTAATAAAAGAGCTTTCTCACGGTGGCCCGGAAACATCACAGCAAATTACTACCTGTCATAATAAACCCTTCCCACTGTGGAGGTTTGTTTTAACCCGGCGTTAATATTCAAATCAGGTCCTGAATAGGTAAACTGAGGGCGGAAGTTAAACAATTGGCTTGGATAAACCATGTAAAGTTTGAACTCGCATATTTGGTGATTCTGCCGCTGTGTGTGTGTTTGGAATCTTTTTTTAGATATCAGAATACTACCAGCCCAATAAGAATATAGTTGAGGTTATTTACTTGCAAATTATTCATCTGAGAGTATTTTTTTTATTTTTAAATAAAAAATTTGCTTTAGTTTAGAGGTGGAAAAGTATACGCTGTAGTCTAAATTTAAATAGGATTTCCAAAGAGATTTAAATCTACAGTAAACCTATTTGAAACACCATCAATTTAACCAATTCATTTCAGAGTCACCCTTTTAATTTTATAGGTCGTAGGGTTAGGTAACGATCGTTATTAGCTGTAAAGCGTAAAAGTGAACTTTTTTTGGTTTAATGAAACCTGAGCTCTAGTCGTCCAAATTCTTCCCTAAATCCCTCTTTAATTAGTACATCTCTTTCACTTGTTACTGCGCTTACTTAATTCTTTTTAATTACGTTTCGTGTGTATTCCGTCTCTCCCTCCAGTGCTTCATTCATGCCTTCCGCTCCCCACTTCTATGAATATATAGGACCATTGGAAGTCATTAGAAAAAAAGTCGGATATGTTTTATGGTCAACCTATATGCATAGGCAATGTTAATTTCTTATCCCTAGGAAAATAAATTAACATTGGCTGTAGAAAATTTTAAGTACACATACAAAAACAATCCAAACATTTTTTTTAAGAAAAAATGATTTTTATGCGGAAAATTCAAATATAAAAAATCATTCGCCTGAAAAGGGACTCGAAACTCGATCCGGGTCCGAACCCCGGTTCAGGCGAATAATATTTACATTTTGAATTTTTCACACATGGACGTACGACGCCCCTGATGCACGTAGAGCTTCTTCCATCCCACATTATGGTGCTTCCGAGGTCGGTGAATGATTTCACTTGTTCTAATTCCTCTCCTTGTAGTTGGGCGTCTTCTATCAGTTTCTCTCACCCGCACTTGTTTTAGCTATCTTATTTCTGATTTTCATGTTATTTTCTTGAAGCATTTCATCCATTGCGTTCAGTGATGCCTGTAAGTCTTCTCAATTTTCTACAAGTGAACTTCTTTGCCATTCACCTTAATTCCTTTGATGCTCACTTATTGTGATTCCTTTATTGCCACTTCCAGTTATATGTTGAACTGTGATGGTGACAGGTTGCATCCTTGCCTTTGTAAATAAAGTCCTTTGTAAATTTTGGCCTCCATTTTTCTTCCGCTGCTCGTTTTAACAAAAGAAATTTGGACCTTATAGGGTTATTGGATTATTCTTCTGTCGTTGTAAACCATTCCAATTTTTTCCAGCAATTTGAACATCTTGTTCCACTCGGCGTTGGCATAGCCTTTCTCCAGGTCTATAAATGTCACATATTGTGGCTTGTTCATGTGCAAGTTTTTTCCACAAGAATCCTTATGCTGAGTGTGCCTCCCTCGTTCTCATGTTCTTTCTGTATCCGAATTGGTTCTCGGACTGGTTTACTTCAATTTTTCCTTCTATCCTTCGGTTTCGATTTTCGATGCAGGTGACACACATTGTTCAGTGCTCCTGATATTTTTCGACCCGCTTTTTCTTCGGTATAGCAAACATTTCATTTTCCTTTATGTCCTCAGCCAATCTTCCACTCAGGTCGCTGTCCTTGATAATACCATACAGGACGTCTTGAGCCTTCCTTCTGAGTACCTTGGCTGTTTCTCTCGTCATTTTGTTGGCGCTGGGCGTCTTACTTATATTTTCATCAAGGGAAAGTTACAAAAATATTTATTAACGTTCATTTCACCAGAAAATTATTTGTAAAAAAAATTGCATATTGACTACTGAAAAAGTTTCCTTTTCTTATTTAGCGTTAACAATGGAGTGAAATTTAAATAAAGACTATTGCATTTTTAATTTTCAATGAAATGAATCAACCCCGTTTAAAAGTGTAATACTGCGCATAGTGCAATACTGCAATAGTGCAATACTTGCTAGTTAACCCTCCATTCTTATTGCCTTATAATATTAGTTAACATTATTTCAGAATGGTGGGATATTCCACGACAGGAACTTTAAAGGAGTCACCTGCTAAGCAGTTACAAATAAGGAAGAAATGTGTTAAAGCATTCGTAAGGAGCATGGCACTCTCTGGGTCAGATACATGAACAATCGGAAAAATAAGAGCAGAGAAGAATAGAAGCTCAAAAACCTGGTTTTTCAGATGACTGCTGAAGATGAAATAGACGGATAAAGTTAGAAATGAAGAATTATTCAGAAAAGGAGAAGAAGGAATACCATATGGAGAATTATACGGAAAAGAAGAACCAGATGGTCACACCATGAGACACAACGGATTTGTCAGGAACATAGTCGATGAAAAATAAAAGGGAATTCCAGACGGGGATAACCAAGTGATAAATATGTTGGCCAAATAAAGATGAGTGTAAGAAGGAAGTCCTACTTTGGAGTAAGGGAATTGACATTGGGTAGGGAAGAATGGAGTCCTGAAGTCTACCAATCATAGACTATGGTGATGATGATGAGGTACCCCGCATGAGCTTAAAAATTATTTAAATAAATATCATGTTAGTTAAGCCATCTTATATTTTTATATAAATTCATTTATTCATTACTTGTTTACTTTAAAGATTAACAACTACCTTTCAACTTTTTCTTTCCAATGCCAATTTAATTTAATTTTATTTATTATTCAATTTAATAACCTCCTCTCATAGCTTTCTTGTCCTGCGACCCTTTCTGATTGGCATATGTATTTGTCCCTTAGTTCTCGCTGTAGGACATGTCCTTTTATTTTCCATTCTAGTACATGTATTCCGAAAAAATCCATTGCGAACAACTTGTATCCAAAGTATATGGAACTTCTCTTCCGCTTTCTCAAAATATTTCTAAGTTTCGACTCCGGTTTATTTCTGAATCCAGCCCGTAGTCCCGGCCAGAGACTTCATATCGAGAAATTTCTAAGGCGCAAATTGCTACCACAGAAGAGTAGGATTGCTCCGAATTCAGTGCTTCCTCGTGAGTGTAGCATTATTCGTTCCGGTTAAGTTCCCGGCGGTGCTTCTTCCGGAGTGCTATTTCATTCGCAAAATACCTTTAGCAGTCTCGGGTGAGAAAAATCCTCCTATTTCTGAGATCCATCTATTTTTTGGCCTTTTTTATATTTGCACCGTGATGACTTTACTTGAGGGTATTTGATGGATTGCTCTTTTATTTTCGTATTTTCAAGGTTTTTCAGAAATTTTCGCTCAAAATATACCAAGGTCATGAATGTCTCTGCAATGATGAACCTTAATCGCTTGACGTACCTTAATTTTTCTGCTCTAAGTATTACGCTGACCGTCGGCCACCCTTGCTCTGTTTATCTTTAATCCGAATTCGTTATCCGACAAGCTTTCTTCATCTTTTGATTTTACTCTACAGACATTATTGGAGTTAGTATTTTATACGAACAAGACTCGGGACTGAAAGTTAAGTCGCCCTCGCATCCCTTATTTACTTCGGTATAGAAATCATTAGGTATCCTCTTTTTAAAGTCCTATGGAAATCATCTGATTTCGATTTTTATTCGATTATTAAAAATTCTTATAACTCTATCACCAGACAAGACTGGGCACGTTGTAAATTTCACCTTTGCGTATGCTGGGAAAACCTTTACATTTCTTCGAATGAGCCAGCTTGGTCCGTTGAATTCATTTCTAGTTAGTCCTACTCTGACTCCTTAGGTCTTCTTCGTCCACCAAGCTCTCATCATTTATTAAACCGAATTCATGAGTTTTCCCGCTTTTAGTTTTTCGATGTTTACCTTCCGTATCCTATGGCTAAGTCATCAATCAGCTTATCTATAATTTTCCATAGTCAATTTTTAAAGTATGAATATCCATTGCAGTGATTAATGATGTTTTTTTACTGTTTTTGGGCGAAGTCTCACTTTTATGGTTAGAATTGCATCATGGCTACATTGCTTTTTATAAGATTTATCGTGTTATTCAAAAATTCATAAGTTTACTGCTCTAGATAAATCCCTTTCAACTCGTAGAATGGATAGTACGTAACAAAACCCTCCTAAAATAAGTGCAATGTGTGACTGAGGCGGGTCGTGGGTGTCCGATGGGTAGAGTACTAGGCTTAAATCCGGAGGGCCCGGGTTCGATTCCGGGTGACGCCTCTGGCTACCCTCAGCTTTACCCAAGCTTTCTGATTTTTGGGGTGTCATATCACACTGGAAAACCGTTGGCGGCCCTCTGAAAGGGACCCTACACTGAATCGATGGATATGTGATACCCGAATATATGTGATGTACGAATATCAAACACAGTTGGGCTTAGTATTGGCTGAGCTCTACCATCATCTGTCAAACCAACATTCGGGTTGTATACTGTGTTTTTTATTCCGTTTCCATTTTCTTAAGGTCGCCAACGTGATATAATTGAAACTAAGGTTTCATTATGTCTATTGTGCACTTACCCGAATCCACACCTAAATGCAGTTCAATGTTAAGTCGTGTGTGATGACCAAGGAGAATAGAGTAGGGTGTTTTTTATGGGAATGACCTCATTTCTGTGCAAATATTAGAAACGATGGGAGCAGAAGACGATCAGCCTCTTAAACTTTTGTCATTTCTTGGAATTTTGTGAAATTACAGCAAGACTAATGAGAAGAGGGGCAAAGTTAAACGCTCTCTCTTGGCATTGGAAGTCTTCTATTTTACGGTTATTTTGATTCGATTTGGAAATTGAGTAGCACCATAGACCCATTAACACT
The DNA here is from genome assembly GCA_002093875.1 of Calopteryx splendens. Taxonomy (NCBI): domain Eukaryota; kingdom Metazoa; phylum Arthropoda; class Insecta; order Odonata; family Calopterygidae; genus Calopteryx; species Calopteryx splendens. Next base: position 1,298,866 of record LYUA01000064.1, on the reverse strand, counting down.
CGGGAACCGCACCCAGTTTTCAACTAGTCTAAGCCTTCGATTGTCCAACCTCCGATTGGATTCTATCGCCGCTTTTAAAAATATCAGCTTAAAATCCACAAATGAAAATTAGGCGAAAGGTCATTAGCTAATTGTTTTTGGCAAGCACATGCCGTCCTAAAATGGTCGACAGTTAGCAAATGACAGGAACGAAGAAGTAATTAGCGATGGAAATTTTAAAGGCATGTCACATTAAAACCGAATTAATGGTTGCACTAGTAAATTAAATAGGTTATTTTAGGGACGATGTAAGGATAACCTACTTAAAAAAAAGGTCGGTTTTTATCTATTTCCTAACGAGAACGGGGAAGGTGTTAGGGAGTAGAGCACTTATACCTAGTGCTAGGAAAGAGCTTTGCGGATGATTACTTAGCTCCTCTTAATCGTTACCAGGGAGAGTGTTCATGTGTCTGTAATTAACAACCAATTGAATTGGGCCCATCTCTTACGCTTTCAGCAATTTAGGAGAGCAAATGATACCATGAAATCGATTCATGGTGGACAAAAGAATGCAATCAGTCGATCGTATCTCCTCGCCGCAAATAGTGAGGGTTTTTGATCATCAGGTTTTTCTGAATCTATCGTAAATTATCATTCCCTGCGCCAACTTTGACTCTATAGTTCGACGAATCAAAATCCGTGGTTCATCGAATTATTAATTAGACCTCGGTTATATATAACGCGCTGGACAATGACGCACCTTCATGGGGCCACTTGATGTTATCCCAGTATTATTAAAGCCAGTGCACTGAAAGGACGATAAAACCGTGTGTATCTCAACAGAGGAAGCCTTGGTGCTTCACCAATTTTAGAGGCCCTTTGCCATGGTTTTGATTAACTAAACGGCAAATTGCCCCACTTAATAGATATCACGATGCGTTGTAGTGAACTATATTATAATTACTCCTATGGATATCACAGTCAGTGTCCAAGAAAGTATTGAAATAAATTTGCGAAAAAATTCACAATACAATAATCAGTCACCTGAACCAGTACTTGTACCCGGATCTCTCGATTTCCGGCCGAGGGCTTTAGTTAGTTTAAATACTCAGGCTTCCTCTTTCTTATTGTGATCCAGGTTTGAGTTCCAGTTCAGGCGAATAATTGTTGTACTGTGAATTTTTTCGCAGATGATTGTGCAGCAGAGGGTGACTCCACTTAATTTGCCATCAGTTTCTTTGTATTGAAAATAAACTGAAGTATTGTTATTGACAACATTTCAATAACTCTGGTTGGAATTTTCTATTCTCAATGTTTCGTCAAAACCTTATGATTCACCTTCCAAAATAGATCCAATTATACTCATTAGAATCGTGATGGCAATTTTTTCTGCAAGTTGTTATTGAAGTTTTTTCCTTGAAAATATTTTACAAAGAATTAATATATAAATATAAATAAAGTATTCATTATCTGGTCATTTGGAAATCATTCACTTGAGCCGATGAACATTGGGATCGTTGATATGGGCACATTTATTCGCACATCAATGAAGGCCTGCGTGACACTTTGAAGCTTCCTCTACCCTTTCTTCTTTTGTTCTCATATAAATATTTTTATACTACAAAGAGGACACCACATCTCACAGTCTCCAAATATTGATCAGGTTTGTTATGGAATACACCATGATAAATTTGAACTAAAAAGCTTCACGGTGTCGCCATAGGCACTTTTCACGAATTTAAAACATGAATGCATATTTTCGATAAAGTTTTTGTTCCCACGCTAATCATTGATATGAGTTTTTACTTTTCCGCACCTCAATAACACGTTCTTCTCTCTGAGCCATTTTAAGTTCACCGATATATGTTCCAATTAAATAACATTTTAACATGCAAGATAACGTTATCGATTATTGAAATTTATAATTCCCTCCTTTTTTCTTCTATAAAACAAAATATTTATAAAATTATGCACATTTTCAGAATAGGCTTCATAATTGAAGGAATCATGCACTTTTTCACTCATAGCTGCGCGAGGCATGGGTTCGGATTTCCATTTAAATAAATTTGAAAACCGACTTTTTTCATCTACACTGAAGGGGTACAATTTCGATCACCGTTCTGGAAAAAGTTCAGGTTAAGACAAATCCTTAAATAAAGATCACAGTGGAAACCCATGAGATGCGTGTCCACGTGCCATTTCAAGTGGATGTGCCAAGCTTTAACTGACCATTAGCTTTCGAATATGGGCGTTAAAGCGCAAAGAATAAAGTATGTGTACCTTTATATAAATACCTGAAAAAATGAGGCTTGAGTTAACATTTACAGAAACTCCAAAAATACGACATGATAGTTTTGAAGTATACTTTATTTTATGCAAAATCATGTAATATATTGGGTATCAATGATTATTCTATCAGACGTAATGAAAACAAATCTATCATCTCAATGCTTGTGAACCACGTAACAACCTCTCCATTAGATTAAAATAGATGCGGAAATTATGAGGTAATTGCGATCCCGAAACGCACAAATGAAACGAAGACGATGGGCGATAGGTGAAGCACGGAAGAAAATCCTTGTTGATGCTTAGCAAAAACTTTATAACTGGAGTAATTTTATTATATTGATAGAAGGATCTCCATTGATGGAAGATGTATGAAGCAGATTGTCATCAGATTGCTGATACTGAAGAGAAGACACTTCCTAAGAGAAGAAACGGGTGGTAAAGGCATATTCGAAAACTATCGTGGACCAAAGGCATCAGTTCTAAAAATCTCACACATGGAGCTTATCTTTCTATGGCTGCGAGAATGCTCTGACAGTGGGAGCAGATGAAAGAAGACAAGAAGCTATGGAAAAGTTGTGAAGGATGTTGGAAATAAAATAGACAGGCCAAATAGCAAATGCAGGAGGACTTCGAAAAGTGTGCAAAAAGAAAAATGTAATAAGGGCAAGAAGAATAAGGAAATTTAATTGCCGTTAATATCTGAGTTAACTTAATTTACTCATTATCGTATTAAGTTGCAACCGTAGACGGGAAAAATTACAGAGGTAAACTAAGGTTGAATCACTATATAAGTAGGTATAAGTAAGTTTCGTAAAATTCCAGATCAAGAGACTTTGAAAAAAGAAGACATAGGCAGGGAACAGAATTTCTCAGAGATATGCTGCGATTATATCACTGGATTGAAAAGGTATGTTGATATGGAAGAAATAAGAGATCTCACTGACTGATATAATTTCGACTTTAAAATATTTAATAATCATTATAAAATGAAAACCTAAAATTGAAAAATTCGCAATGGAAAACATGATTCGCCTGAATTTTTTAGGGATTTATTCAGTAAATATAACTTCACGGTGAAAGAGGACTCCTGAGTAGCCTAACTGGCTAATGCGCTCGGCCGGAAATCGAGGGATTCGGGTACGTGTCCCAGTTTCGTTGACTAATTTTTGCATTTTGACTTTTACGCATGTTTGCACAGCAGCGGGTTACTCCGCTAAAGCTACTGTAAGTTTCTTAGTTAAATACTAGTCAAAGGCGGGGAAACGTTTTTAACAATTTATAAAATGCATACATTTGTATTATAATTATTTTCACTGGATGCCGCTAATTGAATTAGCGCTATCCCATTTTCTCTTACCCCATATGTCCCCATGTTCTGTTTAAATCCCTAACCTGAATTTATTATGCTGAATCATGTTTTCATTCAATTTCAATGGGTAACTATCAACAACCACAGTAGACACTTAATTATCTCAATATAAACTCAAGTATAAATACTACAAAGATGGTTTCTGGAATGCTTGAGATGAAATATAATAAACACTTTTATTTCGAAAAGAGTTGTGCTCTTTAAAGTGCCGATGTACACTGTAAGTATATTCCATCAATTCCTAGGCCTAATTAATAGCTTTAATGAATTCCAATCAAATTTATAAATCGAGTTATATGAAATGGTAACCTAGTCATTCGAATGATCTCAACATTCCGATTCACGATTATATAATGATCACAAATTACACTCAACCCTTATGCCTGTACTTGAGAGCGCAGAGACATCATGTATTTCTATTTGCATGAGTAGGGTATGAATCCCTTTAATATTTTCGTGGAATTCCCCTGTTAATTCCGCATGAATGAATGCAGCCAAAACTGTGACGGAGTTAACAACCGATAGTGCGGAAGAATTTTTAAAGGGCTTAATAAGCCAATAGGAGATTTGCTGTTTGATATGCATATTAAGAAAATGTAATGGGAAATGGTCGATTCAAAATATAGGAAGTCATATTTTAAATGCTATACATTCGTCTTTGTTTTCATACTTTTTATCGGAAGAAATTCGCCGTATCCAATGCTCTTGAAAGATTTTTTGAAGGATTCCTTACGTATAGCAAATTTTTATTTTATCGGCCTAGTTGATAAATTACATTCCAGGTTTTAGCAAAATGTTGATAATTGTTAATTACGTACATTACTGCAACGCCACCGTGAATGCTTGGGCTCTTGTACTTGACATTAATGCATTTGTTTCCGGTATGTAATGGACTGGGGAATTGGGTTTCAGTGGGCCCAACGAGTGAGGCCACTTAGCACTAGAATTATCATTGGACCTAGTGGCTACCCCTAGGGTAATATGAAGCCACGACGTCGGTGCTATCTGACGAGAAATTTGCATTCCCCTTGTAATCTATGTGCCGCCGAGGAATTGGCAACTGAGAATTTCTGGAAATACAATGATCAATTACATGAATTACCCTCTTGAAGTGAAATATATTTTATGCTGCTGAAATTTTCAGGCATTCGTATGTTGAGAATAATTGTTTTTTTACTACAGATATACGATTTCGCTCGATATTTTACAATGCTTGAACACATTATAATGATGGCTAAAAAACGAGAGAATTTTATTAGAAAGAGGGCAGGGATTAAAGGAGAAAATCTTATAACTTTCCTTTGTTAAAAGGAGGAAAAAAAGGATATTGCGAAGGTATAGTCGTAAAATATATAATTAAGGTGCATGTTAATTTTTAAAATTTTCCGCATGCTCTCTCGAAAATGGAGGCATGCTAAAAAATTAATTCAATTATCACTACTATACGCTTAGTAATCAGAATATTTACGAAAAATACATTTGTAGGTTTACCCATAAATATGCTTATATGAGTCCGCGTGAACTAGATTAAGATAATTAAAATCACGATGGCCCAATTGTTGTGAAATCTCAGCACCACATTAAAGTAGAATCACTGGTTCTGTCATCTCCATTACCTAATGCAGTTTCGTTAAGCTTTAGCACGTAGTTTACCCTGTTCCATTATGCAAAAGTATTGGTAGCATGGTGTGTTGCACGGAGTTGGAAAGTAGCTCTCTTTGTGTATTTTTTTCTATCAAATGGCGTCCAGGCTATAAAATAGTGATGATTAGGTGAAGAAGTAGTGCATAGCATTTTCACTCAAAGTTTACAAAGTATATCAAATCACAGCAATCAACCCGAAGGTCGGTTTGGTATCTGAGGTTAGAGCTCACCCAGTACTAAGCCCAACGGCATG
>LYUA01000064.1:1262331-1274075 GCA_002093875.1 Calopteryx splendens | reverse complement strand
CCACAACTGTGAAAATCACCTTCCATTTCCATTTCGACCATTTCTGCCCTCCCCACTCGCTTCCGTCAGCCATGAAAAGTCCGCTCCTTTTTTTCTCCAATCCGGGCTACCTACTGCCCACCGATGCGATGGGTTCTCGTGCAATCCCCTCTCCAAGTACACATTCCTACGGCTCGCCCCGCGCCTTCTATTCGCAAGGTGTCCTTGGAGTGCTCGGAAGTTAAAGAGAGACCTTGGCAGTCCAGAACCCCTTGCGGATGGCACAGTCGCAATCGTAGTGAATTGTTTTGAAATGACAGTGGAAGGATACTTTAAAACGGCCGAGTAGCTAGCATTTCGAAAAGTTTCAGAGTTGTATTTTGATTTTAATGGTTGCAATACCTTTCTTCATAACCGCCGAAATATCAAGAAACACTACCATCCGTTTTCAATGGAGGTAATTTTTAAGCGCCCTTATTTATCCCCGGCTTACTCTTTCGCAACGGAAGCAAATCTTTTTTAAAGCAATTCTTTATATTTGCCTGATTAAATGCGGGACAATAACTTAACACACAAAACCTCATCATCAGCAAACGAATCTCGTTCCTGACATGTATGCATTCTTACGCATACTATGGTTCTTCGGTTTAGCTTTGTCGTTCTCTGCTTCACGTAAAAAAATTCATTCGGTAATTGTAATTACAGCAAGCAAGATTGTATGGTAATATTTATAATTCTCTGAAATCTCTGCTCCAACGGAATTGCACGGGGTCGTTCGATTGCAACAAGTGGTGGAGTTCTCGAGAATCTTCTCGTGGTTCAGTCTTCTGACGAAGGGGAGGCCCCAGACGGTAAACAGGAAGATTGGGGTGTTGTCACAGGCAGTAGCGGGGGAAAGAAGTTAAGGCTGCGCAACGGGGTGGAAGATGCGAAGGCAGTCCCCATCCCTGTCACCAATAGGGATCAGGTGCTATAAGAAGAGAGCCCAGTGGTGTCTGCACCGCCTACCTCCGTTCCTGTGAGAGCACCACCGAGAAGGAACCGTTAGAATGGCGAGGGTGTGTTGCTTGTGATAGGCAGTAGTATTTCAGGCGTGTGATGATTCCTTTGCGGGAAAGGGCAGCAGACCACGTGGGTGTGAGCCAGTGCCTGGCGCATTCCGAGAATAGCAATCCTCATGTGAGGAAGGCGATTGTGGCGGTAGCTGCAGGCACGAATTGTTCTTGGCTGCAGATCGCGGCTCACGCAGGCGTCAACGATGCCATGAACCGATGGCCTTGGGAGATTCTAGATTCCTTCAGGAACTGAACTCCGAAGTGAAGTGGATGAGTGGGGTCGAGGGGGTTGAAATGAAATTCACGATTGGTAGCCTTGTCCCGAGGGTGGATGGTGGACCTGTGATTTGGGGCCGAGTGAAAGGCGTAAATTAGAGGTTACTCCAGTCCCGCAAGGATATTGGAGCTTCCTTCGTTGACCTTCAACAGGAAATTCAATCGTGTAGGATCGCTCTGAACCATTCTGATGTTCATTATACGTTCATGAGGTTGCTAGAAGTCACATTCGAAGTTACAGGAAGTGTTCCCCATGGAAGTGTCATCGGTCTTTTTTTCCGTCTTTGCAATAACGACATTAACTCCGTAGTTAATGGAAAAGTTTGCCTGTTTACTGGTGACGCTGTCTTTTACAGAGATATTTGCTCCCCCAAGGATAGAGAAGCAGAAGATAATGACCTAACAGCATTACATGGCTTGTACAAAAAATGAGAATTGCAATTGAACTTAAAAAGGGCGTAGCGATAAACTATTTGAAAAAGACCTTTTCTCCATATTGTATCAAATATACAGAAATTTGATGCGTAGACACCATTAAATACTAGGTTTTTAATCAAACTCACGACCGATCTTGTGGTAAAAATATTTGAGGATATGTGGGCAAGATAGAAAAAACTAGACTTTATTGAAACGGTGCTGGGTAATTCCGATGAGAAGTACGATAACGATGCCATATTTCTCTAATCAGTCCTCCCTTGGAATTTACCTCTAGGAAATGAGATTCTCACGAAGTAGGCTTAATTGGCAATTTAGGTCGTATCCCATGAATAAGACCTAGCTTTGTTAAATGATGTCATGATAAGTATAATAGCGTTACTGAGTTACTAAAATAACAAGGTTGGGGTTCCCTCATCGACCGGAGGCTAAATTACAGGGAAAATGTTTGGCATAAATTAGAAGCTGGTTTTTTTCTGATAATGTTAAAAAACATTTACTGACTCCGTTGTGCTATGGCAGGAGAGATATCACTACAATAAAAGCAGAGGGATGAAAGTAGAACAGATATGTTTAAATTGTCATTTTTCCCACGAACGATAAGAGATCAGAATAATTGTCAAAGATAGCGCTCATAAAAAAATATATTAGGCAAAGTAGAATATTTAGTGTTCTTAATATAATAATCTTTAATTACAACCACTACTGACAGCTTGTAATCTATGCTTAGAGTTCTATTTTTTATTAGATGTAGGTGTAATTCATATAAAGCTATCGTTAGAGTCCTTCCAACGCTTGTATTTTATATCGTCTCTATTCGTTCCTAACATTTGTGTTATTTATTATTTTAACGGGAAACAGAAAACTCCCCCTGTCACACACCCTAGTGGGTGCTTGTAGGATGCCATGCAGATGTTGAAATATAAATATGCTTTCCTATGACACTCTCCACAAGTACAGAAAAAAATTAGCCAAAAATTCAAAAGACCACCTCATTACATGCACACCGGCGAAAGCGAGTTGTAGAAGTTCCTCGTATAAAATTAGCTAAGTGGAGGAAAATTAAATGATAATTTGCATTCATTTGTGAAGCAAATGAATATGTTCTCATTATTTATCATGCAATTTATAATTCTCATGGCGCAGTTTTAGTCAGCAACCGGCCTGTAGTTGTGTGGGTCACCTGCTCGTGGAGCCGGCTAACACTATCATGGGCCGTGGGTTCAAATTCCGTTTTGGTCATGGGCACCTTGTCAACTTTGTTAGTTAAGAGCCTGGAAATCTGATGCATCTCTCGGAATTTCAGAAGAAAACGGGTCACAAATAGCTCCTGAAAGACAAAATAAAAAAAGAAAAGGAAGCATGCAACTTCGTAATGTTCCGTGTGCACGAAGAAAAATAGGTGAGAGACTATTGAAGAAATTACTGAGAAGTTAGCATTTGATGATTTGGACATTTCGTATTCTCTCATCATTTAAAACGGCTACGAGCATTCATCAAATGAAAATAAATGAGAGTTCATACTTATTGAGTTTTGAAGCTTGATATAACTAAAACCCTTGATCAGACATCTGCATTGAAAGTATTGAGTGCAATATAGTTGTAGTCTGGTATAATAGCTAGGACGCAGAAGTTTCCTTTCCTTAGTCAGTTGAAGTATTCCTTCTTTTGATGAAATACCGTGGTATGATGAGAAGAGGATGGGATCTGGCGATAGTAGAACGGGCAGAGTGAAAAAAGAAGAAACTCAGGAGGAGAAGACCGATGTGACCTGTCCACATGTCACAGTGCCAGATGACTTTAGTGTCCTGGGCAAATACCGTGGGGAATGTAACGATAGTGTGCCACAGAATGAAGTTCGTGTCAGAAAGACCTGGGACTACGAACTTAAAAAGTTTGCCTTGCAGAGTGATCGATTCTTTGCGAGTGAAAGCGCCAAGTAATCTAGAACGAATTTTCATTTACGTAGTACGAAGGAAAAAAATGGCTGAACCACTCTGGCTGAATGTAATAGTATTTTTATTAAAAAATAATGAAATTTGATGTTTGATGATTTTGAGCTTGTGATGCAATATCCCTTTTTCAAGTTGTCTTCATGATCATAAATAACCTCTAAAGACCATTCTGACACATATCTAAAATATAGTTCTAAATAGCATGAGAACCATAAATCCTCATTAAAATTCCATCCACGATGCCTTGCGATGAGTGCTATTACCATTCTTTTTTCCGTTCGCGTTTCACATTAATGGATGCGACTGGCCATATCATACTGTTGTTAAAGGAATTAAAACTATGTGGTTGATTGATGGAATAAATCATAATTTTAATCATTAAAAAGTTTTTAATCTCTATAAATTTTTGAATCATTGATTTTGGACTGTATGGCTTGAAAATAGCCTGTTTTTTCACTTCGAAATAAGATTAAAGGGTAAGATAGATTTTGCAATTTTAAGCAAATATCTCTGCGTTTCACTCTCGAAGCACATTGCTCTGCCTCATACTTTCCCCTAATTTACGATAATGATGTTTTAAGGTAAGCCTTCTGGCTTCAGAAAGGTGAAAGAGAAAATGTTCAAGCACCGCGAACAACAAAGGAGCGGAACTATTTTACTCTTTATTCGTGTAGCTATTTACACTTGAATGCGTGAATGTACCTATGGCTAATTGCATTGATATATTTATATATGGTTTATTGCATATTCGCGCTTAAGATTTGACGAGAATCTTCGAGCTGTATTTCTATTGTATTTGTTTTCATAAATATTCAAAATGAATGAATGCCATTGAAATTCTATGAGTCGTGCCACTGTAGAATCATCTGGCGGCGGAGAAAGTGGACTCATGGTCGTGTAATTTTGATTCTGGAATTTGCTTTATACCTGATTTTATGATTTTCAGCGACTGTCAAGCATTTTACACGTCGTTAATTTTCGCCGTTATCCGTCGAAAACCACTTTAATTCTCATTAATGTTGAAACGGAAATCGTACTTTGCAAACGATTTGCGTATGCGCTAATCAATTCCCTAAGAGGGTGACGGCACTAGTGGCCTCAACGCCCGGAGTCGCGAATAAAGAAAGAGTATTGAGTTGTTCGTTTTACTGCATTTGGAGCCATTCGCTTCATTTCTTTTTTTATGTTTCAGTTTTTTCATTCACTTAGTTTTTTGTACGAACTGTGGAAATTATTTATTTATTGGTTAACTTTTGGGAAGTATTTTTGAACCGAATAAAGTGCTTCCGCAATGCGTCAAGAGTCTTCGCGGAAAGATTAGTTTTATTTTATTGCTCTGAATTCGGCCCATATTTCTTCTTAGGGCGCATTTACATCGACCCTATGATACACATTTTACCAGAGGATGGTAAATAGGAAGTTCCTTCTCGAAATCGAACTTTTTCCAAAACGAGTGACAACTCGATTCACAGAGATAAATCAAAATGAAAATCACTCGGGAAGTGCGTAACTCATGCACTGAAAAGTGAATTCCACTGTCGCGTAGTTCGTATATAGGATGCATTTACCAATTTAAAATTTATGTGTCGACTTCAACGGGTAAAATTATGCTAAACTCAATGACAGAAATCGCTCCGCTTCCGCATGAGTAACGGAACAAGTCTGCATTTCGCATACCTAGTCATAATATCCGGGGGAAAGAGAACCTAACTGTCATGGAGACTGGATAGCGGTGGTGGGAGAGGGCTGAGAGATCCTCGAAGAAGGTAATTGGTAGTATCATATTATTTTCATTGCAGACCTCCATTAGTCTCTCTTCTTTGACGTTTCTTTTCCACAATCCAAACTGTGGCACACTGCTTCCCTCCCGACCCTCTCCGACCACCACGATCCAGTCACCCATAACAATTGCGTTCTCCTTCTCTCCTCCGAATACCTCTTCTGGGTCCTCTTCGTGATAAAGAATATGAGTGCCATCTTCGCGCTTGTTCTGAGGGATTAAAACCTCAGGATTACAGTAAGAAAAAAATCGACGCGGATTATGGTGGAAAATTCAAAAATTGAGTGCGTGAAGTGGATATGGAGATGTACGAGGGTAACCCTAACGGAGAAACGACTAGTTTGGAAAATATTGTGGTTGTAAGTTATGAAACACTAATATTCGTTTTGATGGCTATTTATATTGATGAGGGGACTCGTGGAGCGCGTGGTAAATTTCGGAGTCAGTGATTAAAATCAATCGAGCAGGTGCCAATATAATTTGGAACTACGTTGAGAACGTCAGGTTTAGATACCATAGTAAATAGTCAAAATCTGAAGATTATAACTACCGTCTCCCAAGTGCGGCGGCTCTTCGTTGTTCTGAACCCTTTAGTTCAAGAATTATCTGTCAGTTCTTTTGCAGTTAAGTTTGGGATGCGTGATGTAAGTCGTGCGATGCGACCAAGCAAGCAAAAATCGCTGCTGTAACCGAATAAGAGTTTAGGCATGCTGAATGAAATGAAGGGTGGGAGAATGTATGCGGATATGAAGAAAGGATTATTGTGGATGGTTCCCATCAGAAACATGATTCTGGTTAATACGTATTTGATAAATTAGAAATAATCATCATAATACTCGGTGTAAATGGTTCAAAATCAACCCGGAAACATATAAAGGCCAATAATGCGTGCCAAGAATATGTTTTTAAACGAAACAATTTTGTACTTAGTTTACTCTGCGAGAGCAAGGTTTTATTTAAACTACCCTTCTGGTAATGTTTTCCATTTAAAATCCATCATTACTCGAACTCGAAGATTCATATACTGTAGCTCTTACCTCCGCTCTCTTCTCTGCCAGTCCCTTCATTTCGTAGTAACTTCTTAGTTACTGCGAAATACCTGATATAATGTTACCTAAATTACTCATAATCTACTTGAGGTAATTCAAACTTGTTCTTCTTTAATAGCTCTTTCCAGACTTTCCTTCTTCTTTTGGGGGCTAAATGGCAAATTGGAGTCCCTTCTCCTTTGCACTGTTTTCAACCGACATCTTTGGTAACTTACCCTTCTCGAACATTTTATTGTTTACTTGCTTAACTGACTACATTTTTTCTGTTATTTAGCCAAAGATGCCATTATTCTCCATTTTTCCTGCATTTTGAACTAACAATACGTCGTTTTCATAGGCCACATGCTCTCTCTAAAGTATACGTATGTAAAGAATTATTCCCTCAATTTCAGACCTGAGTTGTTATTTTTGAATGGACCTCTCTAATGGCAGATTATATGCTTCGCTCAAGTTTTTTTGCTTAATTGAACCTTATTTCTCATTTCAACTCTAGCAATATTACTTCCAAATGAACTAAATCCTTTCTCTTAATTCAGCAGACTGGTTTTTCTACACAAATCCCCAAATTAGCATTTGAATTCTTACGTAGCTTTTTAAGTAGCAGTCTGCAGCAGGGGTCTTTAAAACATATCGCTCTTTTTCTTCTTACCATTTTACTTACCATACTTCTTCAATATTTCTACCTTATGTTATTCCTGCTGTTTTTCTTTCACACAACCGAAAAGTATCTTTTTATTCAGTCGTTGGTTGGTCATATTTTCCTTTACAATAGAATGTTCTTCCATTAATGCTATAAAATTTAATTTTTTATTCAAAGTGGTTGATTGTATTAAAATAATGTACCCAAGAGTTTTAAGTCTTCCTAAAATTTTCTGTTCATCATTAATAAGGTTTATTTTTCAATATTCTCCGCATTAGTAAGCCCTCTTTTTTGTATAGGTCCAGGAAAGTTCAAATTCTTCTGTATATTCCGTGGCATTTCACAAGAGCATAATTTCACGGATAAATTGCAATCGGCAATGCCTCTTTTGGCTGTTTTTTTAAGTATCTTTGGAATATTGCATACTCCTGCCAATTTTTTTTAGTTTGCCCTTTGTAGGACAGTTATTGCAGTACAGAGTATTCCGAACAGTAAAGATTCTCCCTTCTGGGATTCACTCACAATATCTTTCTATGTAGTGTTTTTTGATTTAAATTCTGCAATCCTTAGTTTTTCAAGGTCTCTCTTCATAGGCATCCAAATATTAACTTCATGCTTGTTTTCCATTTTAATTTAGCTCTTTGTATTCCAAATGAAGTTAATTTTTTATCATTCTTTCAATAATTTTATATAAATGGTCTTACACTTCTGAAATACCCGTCATATATATTTTCCCCCAGCGCTTCACGAAGTATATCATATAGTTAACCTTGCAATTAACACACTCAGCTATTTTTTTTGCATCTACTGCATATCTTTTTATCCATAATTCTTACATTTCTTTTTTCCTTTATTAGATACAAAACTCCTTTTTTGACCTTAGGCTTTCTGTTAACATTTTTTTACTTTCCATCTTATTTTCTGTTACTTTCAGTAATCCATTGCTTTTACATATACGCCATTGAAGTTCTTACTATTTAATCTCACAAATCTTCGTTCACTATCCTTTGAAAGGCGTTATCCCGATGATTGTGTGAGATATTCCTCGGCAATTCCTCGGTATTTTTTCCGGTTTATTGAGTATTAATTATTTGATCCATCATTATGAAGCTTTGATCACTGCCAGTATATCCTCCATATAGATGCCTTTAGCATAACTCCTAATTTATTTTTCTCGAGATAGCAGTCAAATTTGGAATTTCCATGTATCTCCAGATATTCTCCATTTATATGTTCTCGGCAATACTTGATCCTATGCCCACTGCTACATGAGCAAGATGATTACCAAAACGAGTCTAATTTAGATGCACAGCTCAAGCAATCTGTACAATCTTTCCATTTCATACCCATTTTTTATTTGAATTATATGGTTTTTTATGCATGTACTTATCCGTAAGTTTGCTCTCTGTGAGCTATTTTTTTCCTGGTTCAGAAGTCACATTTAACAGTGGCGTACTATGACACTAAACTCAAAACAGTACCTTTTGCAAAATTCGAGCATTTTGAACGATTGAAATTGTAGCCATTAGCGTACATAGCCCCTAACTACTTCCCTTAGAGTTGCTTCCATTTCTAAATAAATTGAGGACATTAGAGCAAAAATTCGGCAGCGTCGTAAATTCTAATGATCAAGTTAGATTAGCAGAGTTGAGTATGCGTTTGGGTTTTGAAGTGCCAATCTAGCGCCCCGAATATCCCAGAAATATCGTTTATCAACCATAATTTTCTGGCAGCACAGGCGTTTAGTACCCAGGATGTCCCAATTTAATCACACAAGTGATTACCTTTTAATTTTAATGTACTCACTTTTCCCATGGGATTAGACTGCTTGCGCAATAAACTTGAGTCCATAAAGACGCTTATCCCATCTTCTCCCAGGACCATTGCTTTTTTTCGGAAACTTTATTCTGATCCCTTATTTGATACGGCGGGCGTAGTTCCACTGAGTGTAAAGCCGCTCCTTTCAAAGGGCATAAAAGCAATTAAATTGAATTCTATTGCAAGGGTGTATTCAGTTAATGTTTCAGAGTGCAGTTTAATGTTAAATCTGATATTTTTATCCCTGACAAAATGAGAATTCAGAGATTTTCCTCTTGATATTCACCGTGTAAAGAGGCAATACTTATATTTATTGGCTTTTTTTCAACCTTAACAAAAGTGGAAATTATGAAGAATGCTATGCGCTTGAGAGAATGCGAAAGACAAAACGTACTGTCCCGAGTCCCTTTTGAGAGATTCTAGTGTCATATATTATAACTTTTGCAATTTATTTCGTATTTTTTTTCATAATCACGAGTTAGGACTAATTTTTTTATAGCCAGAGCACAGATTTTCCCAATTTCCCAGAGCCGCTAAGGATTTTGATGAAATCGTTTTTTTTTCATATTTAATATTTTAGCTCACTTTACCGTCTACTAGATATGTTGTCCTTCTTCTTCCGGTGACAGTGATCCTATGGAGTCATATTTCACCGACGAAGAGCTTAGATATTAAAGCTAAATGCGGGAAGAGAGGGAAAGTGACGGAGGGTGAGAGATTTTCCGCCAAAGCACGACTAGGTCTCTCCTCCAAAGGTCGGAGGAGGAGAGGACTAGAACATTTTAAAGCTGCAAGGAGATTCCGACGACAAATAAAACTCCCTTGTTGGATAAAACATCGTGACTTTACTGAACGGAAATCTATCTTTCCGAGGTAGAATGTGTTTTCCCCCTACCTTGAAACACTGCCGCTTTTCGTGCGTGACCTTAAAAAAGAATACCCAGCTCGTGTATTATTTTTACTGAGGCGAATCACTCCGATCTTAACCCCAACTCACCCACTTTTTTTCCCCCACTCATCCTCCCTCCTCCATCCTCCATCTCTTCCTCCCCCGGGCGCCTGACGACTCCGTCCCCTACATTCCTCCCCTCGCCCTCCTCCCCATCCTCCATCTCCGACCTCCAAGAGGTCTTCCTTCGGGAGCTGTGCTCGGGTGGAGATCACGACACTGGCTTGTCTGTTGCACATAATGCGGAAATGAATACCATGAATAATAGATAAAGAGGTGAGAATGACGCGGTCGGGACCAAGCGGGAGAGAAATCGCACGGCGAGGTCCTTAGTGTCATCTTAACGCGACACTCGGGGTCTTCCGGGTCTGTTTGCGCGTGTATGAAACAATTAATTGGAGATGGTGGCTAGCTAATCTTGGGCGGGACGTCAAAGGACGGTACATTCATATCATTCTCCTCGGATCTAAATGTTAGGGAGGAGGGAATAGATAAGGGCAAGCGTGTGAGTCGCAGAGAGGAGGTAGACATGTTACCTTTTGTGGTGGGGGAGAAGGGAGTCATGCACGGTTGTGGATGGCTTCGCTGGAATGCATTTCGCCACAAAGGGCCTCGGCGCTTCATACTTGTACTAAACGGCACGAGTAATTGTGCTCGACGGTTTCACTTGTCAGATACTGTCGCACGTTCTACTCCCTTTGAAGCTACCTACCTCCGACGCAGCAGATTAGTGGCTTCCGGCGTTTTTGCACTCATGATTCCGAACAGGAGCAGCACGAATGCGCGCTTATTAGCATTCTGTATTGGATTAGGAGGTAGTTGAATAAGTGTTGTAAACTCTTATCGTGGACGTAATGGATTTCTTCCATTGCTTCGGTTGAGAAGTAGTTAACATCTTTGGGGTGAATTTACCTCTACAAGTCCCGCGTTGACATTGATATTTGATGGCGTAATGAAAGAGTTCACCGGTCCTTTTTTGACGCATCGGTTACTTTTAAGGGTCATTTTTGTTACATTTAATACGGAATAACATTTACATCCGCGATAATTTTGAACAATGCCGACAACAAGTTTCAATTATTGGGAGCAGAATTATATGAAATGTTACCGGGTTTCAGTTTCCATGCCATATTCAATAGTTTAGACCAACGGCTATAGTTGTAAAAAATTAGCATCATGTTGCTTTCTCTGTACCTTTATGAACAGAGCAATGGCGTAGAAATGTGTGTCTTTGGTTAGTTATGGTAATTGAATCATCCAACCTCATTGAGGTAGCTAAAATACAGATTAAATTACGCTAATATAGCTGAATTAGGAACACTGCATACAAGTGGGGTTAGAGCTAATTCATCCCTACATTTCAGGTCGAAGTTCATTTTTCAACTGCAATTAAGGTCGGAGTTCATCGTTAATTATGCAGGCAAATGAAGTACTCATTTGCATGTCCAGAGTGGAACTGAGACAAATGTGCGCGGATTTACACCTGGATATAGAGCATAATATGATTAAATTTGATGGCGCAGGTTATTCCACCAGCTCATTGCATCGCCAATCGCTTTCATTAGCATCCGTTTCGGACCAATCGATCACAAGGGCGGAATGTTCCAGGCTCCAAGGATGGACGAGCCGCGTTCCTCGGCGCGAAGCACTTTGCTCGCGAGGGGCGGAGAATGCCACAAGTGAACCCACTCACGCCCACCTGGGTGGGTAGCGTCCGGAGACGAGCAGGAGGGTGGCGTGGACTGGCGGGTTGGGGAAGGGGGGTAGGGTGGATGGGGACGATCGCGGCCTCGCGTGGGACCCACGAA
>LYUA01000064.1:899217-911071 GCA_002093875.1 Calopteryx splendens | reverse complement strand
TCTCTCTCTCTCTCTCTCTCTCTCTCTCTCTCTCTCTCTCTCTCTCTGCCTCGCTGCTTATCTCTATACTGTCCTTTGAGTACGATTTAACAAGATTATACTCTAATTCCATTGAAAGCAACCTCCAAGGAATAGATTAAGCCCATTAATTGAGAGTCTTCTGCTCCATCAATTTCAAAATTTTGAAATACGAAGGTTCATTAGTTTGCACAAAATGCAGCGGGGGACAAGTTTTTTCTACAAATATTTGCATATCTGATAGAGACATCGAAGGCAAAGAAGTAATATATCAGAAGATTTCAATGGAATCATATTTTAAAACACAATGAACTTTATAATTGAGAAATATGACACTAATCACTCTCTCTCTCTCTCTCTGTCAGGCAAGCCTTTTCAATTTTCATGGTTTGAAGTTAAAACGAGTTCCATTTTGGTCTAGACTATTTGGACGGGGCCATGAGATAGAATGCTCAGATGAACAATCCCTGCACTTATGTGCCCACTAAATAGAAAAATTAGTGCCATACTGAATTAGAGCGAAACATTGTCATTGCTCCGAATGGCATACACAAGTTTGGCGACACCAGGACGTCCAGAGCGATACCAGTAGTCCCTAAGAAAATTTTCTGTTCCATGATTGCTGCAAATTACCGTTTTTGATTTGAGTTATTCTCAATGTGTTTTTTTTAATGCGGTCTAATGTTTGTCAAAGAAATGTACGTCTGTTTGATTTCTCAAATATTCATTACTGCTGATAAACAGGAGAGAGAGTGTTTTCCCTTCATGCAACTCATTCCAGGTAATTCCTGGAATGGATTCCAGGCTATTCTGAAGGATCACATGTTCGATTTCTTCCACTTTTGCTGTGCTCATTGATGCATGGCGACGTGAATTGAAACCGTGCTTCATTTGTCCAAAACGATTACACTGTCACTGAGTGCTCTACGATCAGTTGGACCTATTGCATAATTTTTACACGCGTAACAAGGTCTACGGAAGTCAGGAATAACAATGGCTTCAGGAGAAATTGTTTGTATCGTTTCGCCTCCTTCGCGTACCCCCTCCCCACTACCACCAGCAGGGATGCCTTGTCTGAGCGGACGCAAAACCCCCAAACGATTGTGCCATAACTCCACATAGATGCCACCCCGTCCATAGCCCAAACACCCAGGTGATCCCCCCCCCCTCATCTACTGCCTTTAAAGCCTCCAGAAAACCCTCCGTATGAACCCTCCGTGACGGCTTGCAGAGTGATATGAAATCGTATATTTGCATGTTCGACCCCATTGAGTCCTTTTCCCACAAAATCTCCCTTCGGTTGATAGCTCTCGTCCACGTATGTACTCCATATATGTCAAAATGCTTGCAGACACCATGGCAAGAACAGCTTAATGTTGAATAAGTTGTGTGACGATCATTTTTCATGGGCATGGATTGATAACTGATATTGAACTCAATCCCAACTCTAGTTTAACGGCCATAGAATTTCCTGATTGACAGTTTTTGGTAAGCCGATTGAGGGTAGGTCACAGCGTGTATCATTGATTGCCCTCCGGGGTAGTTTTATCCTCGGCATTTTAATTGCTTACGTGCCCGTAGCGTGATTTCCATCCGGGAGTTTGCCTCAAAATTTCAAAATCCAATTAAAGTCATAATAATTGCTGTATTGCGTTCAATACACAATTAAATACAAATATTAATAACATTTTGATACTCATTTCCCCCTGAAAGGTTTATGATAGAAATTGTTGCACGATTAAATTAAAGTTTATTTTATTCGCGAGCGTAGCTTCCATTTTTTTTCTTCTTTGTGTATATTCTGGAAAATAAATTTAATTTTCCACCATGATATATTCCTTTGATCACCATTTTTCTCCACAGGGTATAGGTAACCCATGACAATGTGCCTGCGTTACCATGTAAAGTCATTTTTTCAACACAATTTCAAAATAAGATTTTCTTCTCTCCCCAGTACAGGTTAGTAATACAATTGAATTTTCCACATGGATCTAATATTTTCATTTTGAGCCGGATAGTTAGTGTAATTAAGATCACATATTTGCTTTTAAGTTGGTCGTTCTGACGGCAATATGTTATAGGCGTTAAATAAAACATCCCAGGAAATCCTTAGCCATAATAGCTCGGAGATGAACAACACGAAGCTTTAAACAAATGCCATATTATAGAAAAGTACTCAAAATACACTTCAATGACGAGGAGTCCCTCCTGAACTGAAGGTCCCAAGAGGAATTTGCGAGAGTGGCAGTTTTTATCTCAAATCTATAATATTTTGAGTGAAGTTATTCTTGCCCACTGCACTAGTGGTTCCTGCAACATTCTCTCCCCATTTTTTGAGGTACAGACCTTAATTAGATTTATTTATGAGGCAATACTTCCTCTTTATTCTTTATCATGCAAATTCAAAACTATTATTGAACTCAAAACTTGGGAATAGCCAATGTTACCCATCGCCAAGACCTATCACGAATAATAGTTTACCCTAACATGCCGTTTTTTCTGCTCTGCGGAGAGTGTTAAAAGTAATGTTTTTTTTTGAGAACACAATTAAACGAAGAAAGGATAAATCCATACGATATTTTTGCTCAAGAAATCCTCCCGGAGACCATCGTTAGGACTAAATTGAAAGAAAAAAACTGTAATTGAAATTCCCTCGGATGAAAGATGCTTAAGTAAGGCGAATGGAAGTGGTGAGATCGAATAACGTGAAGATGTGAAGCGATAGGAGAAATTAAAATTAAGCCGAGAGCTGCATACAAGTACCCATAGGGTCGATGAAGTAAGATTCCGTATCCCATCTCCCCCGTCATCACCCCCTCAACCCGTCGCCCAACCCCCTTTCCCCCCTCCCTCCTCCTCTCGATCCCGCAGCGCCCTCTCCAATACCACGGATGCGCAGCTCTCGAAACCCAGTAGAGGTAAACTTATACATGGCTGCCTTCATGGGAATGGTCTGCCGCTGCCGTTATTTCGACAACAAATGAGCACTCATACTCCCTCCTCCGGTGAAAAGATACAATATTCTCTTCCCTTCCGTATTTCTTGCACCCAAGCAGACGCGAATGGTAATTATTTTTCACAATGGTGTTCAATTCGCAGCAAAACCAGTGTTGCCGAAGCTTCAGATTGCGGGTGAATCTTCTGCATCGGAAAGTAGAGGGCCGCGTTAAAGGTGAAATTCGAAGCTTTTTCTTCTTTGGAGGAAGTAGGAGTTAAGAGCTATTTTCATGCGTCTCACAAGGCCTAGGTTGCACTAATTTCAATGTCTGACTAGTTTTCTAGGAAATTACCAACTCATGTTCCATTTCTGTTGTTAAAAAATAGTTGTGGGTACCTATTATGAAACAGGGGTGTAAATGCATATATATTCTGATATACCAGATACATGGAAATTATTAATTTCTAAATGTGTTCTTTTTATTGCATATAATTTGTAAAACACAGATTCCAAAGACAATCAATAAAAATAATTCACTCTGCATGAAGCAATACAGCTTTAGTCTTTCGAGTAATACCCTGAAATTTGTAATTTATCTGGTCCTTAAATGGATAAAAATGAATGGAAAATAGTCAAATTAATTAAATTATGAATTCATAGAAAACTTGATGTGAAATTATAGCATTCATACAATCCCCATATTTTTCACATGAAATGCCAGTAAAACATATCATAAACTGGCATATAGGATATGATATTATGATCACCTACTTACCCAATTCCTAAAAATTATCCCAATATTTTACCTTTTATTATGATTAACTATGCAACTAGTTTATTTAAAGCAGTCAAGTTTAAAAATAAATGTTTTGCAGTCCAGAGGGTTTTCAGGCCCCCTGGAGAGTTCTTATCGTACTACTTTACAAAATTTTAGTTTTCTGAGAATGAAGGAAGTCGGCGGCTAAAATTAACCCCCATGAAGTTGATAGAGAAATTATCGTAACTGCTGAGAAGGAAGTTTAATTCATATTTTGCAACTCAAATGAGATAACTAATTTTTTTTATATTTTTGGTATGAGTTTTGAAAGTTCGACGCGTGAATGAAAAACGTCCTTCCTCTTTTTTGAACTCTATCTCCCATCTCGTTATTACATGCAATGTTTTACGGTGATAGCCTAGAAATACCATATGATACAGGAGGAGGTTAGAACGCCGTGTCGTGGTGTTCGTCATACCGCATATTACCAGTCGTCTCCGTAGCAGTCTGGTGATATTAAACATCAAGTTGCCATAAATTTCGACTTAAGTACGGCTCGTCGCTTCACTTAGGATTTAATCTCGAGTACTCTGTAATAATCCGCCCATTGGGCCGCAAATTAGAAAAGTGATTTCTGGGAATTCTCACGCCTACTTGACATAGTTCCCTTGTTGAGGGCCTTCAAAGGGCATTAATTGCTCCTAATTTCCGGGAAGGAGCTCTTGAAATAGGAGAACTATACCATTACCTAAATGACTATCAGTAATCGCACATATTTCACGTAATAGAACGTATTACCTTAGTTGAACCTGACTAGTAATTCAGTTTTGACACGTAATAGTCGTAAATTTTGAGGTACATACCAAAACATTAGGTTTAATGGAATTAATTGACGTATGTACACGAAATAATAAGAGTATCGCCGATGTACTTTTTGTTGGTATAATGTGCTAAAATGCGTAATGGACATAGAATAGAAAGAGTGTCTGATACTAAATTTAAGCCATAGGTAATTCAAATAGCAATTCTATGTTTTATGCATACATATGTATAAAAATCAATGACGATCAAGAAATTATATAAATAGGAGTTTTACCACATTTCATGTTTTAAGTACATGATGCAAAGAAGCAATTTCAGCGTGGTAAAAATATATTATATTTTGAGAACACTCCAAATTATTGAAAAATTTGCCCGCTTAATTGAAAATTAATCGGAAAAATGGTAAAAGGGCATAAAAATTATGAGTCATAAATGGAAGACGAGTCAAATGTAGAACAAAAGTGATCTTGCTCATCATTTATAGTGGGCCTGAAAATCATTATTACGAACTTGAAACTTACACAGCTGAAAACTATAATAAAAACCGCGCGTGCATATAAAAACTTCCGCGCCTTTATTTTTCTCACAGGGAGTACCACCCAAATGGTGTGGTTCGTATGAGTGTAATTTCTTCGGAGGCAGCGTGGACCCTTGAGACAAAGTTTACTCGTATTCATTTTTACGCGGTCAAACTTTTGCGCTGAACTTCACTGATGCTCTGTAATCCTATCCCAACCCCTAAGCTCGACCACACTCGCTGATGCCATTAAAGAGTTGAGGCCGGAGAAGCCCCCGTTTACCCTGGCGACCCGACTTAAGACTTCGCCCCTGGCCGTAGAGCACTGAACGCCTCTAAGTCAGTCCAGGGATGACTCTTAGGGTCGGATGGAGTTAGAGTCGCATTGAGACGCACCGGTCCCCCCCCCTCACCCACCCACCCATTACATCTTATGCCACGCCTCGCCAACGGGACGCAGAGCACCCACGGACGAGATGAAATGTCGACGTAAGACGGCGTCAGGACGCTCCGTGGTCAACTCCCGCCGTGGCTGGGGCGACATCCGTCCGGGGGATATCCCATGGATGCGTCGCGATGAAAATTTACCTTTTTGCTAGGCAAGGTGAGCTATGGTCCAGTCCAGTCAAGGGTCTGGTGTTCGAAAGGCAAGCCGCCCAAGTTCAAATTGTCGTGTGGGTTTAGCTACTGATGGTTGGAGTGAAATGAGGATGTGGAAGCATGCCGTTCGTATTGCTGTCCCCGAAATCGCATTGTTTTCAAAATAAATGGCACAGCAGTGGAATTTAATTTTCTTTGGATGTAGTGATACCGGGACCTCTACTTAGGTAATCTCTAAATGCGCATTAGCGGTAAACGTATAAGGTGTCCCAGAGTCA
The DNA here is from genome assembly GCA_002093875.1 of Calopteryx splendens. NCBI lineage: Eukaryota > Metazoa > Arthropoda > Insecta > Odonata > Calopterygidae > Calopteryx > Calopteryx splendens. The sequence goes on along the minus strand of LYUA01000064.1, from coordinate 905,141 downwards.
CATTTGAATTTTGATTGTCGTCTAAATCAACAACATATGTCGCAAACCAATGTGCTGTCATGTTTCCTATTTTTATTGGTAAGTATATGGCAAAATTATTTTAAAATCCTTCCAACTGTTTTTAAACGTGACCCAACCTTAAAGTTCCTTTATAAATTCACTCGTTGTGTGCTGTGAATGTCCATAAACATATTTATGCACATATGTATGATTTTTGCAGATGTCTCAAGATATTCCCGGTGAGATTTCCTCAAAACCTCAAATTACTTTCATTATAATTCGTCCTATAGACACAAACATCAATTGACTGATTTGAATTTCCTTATGCTTGGGGAATGAAAATCATCCCATAAGCTGATTTTATTAGAAGTTCTTGTATAGCAGTAGAATAGATATTGAACTTGGAGATATCCCATTTTGGAGAAAATTTAACTAATTTGAGATCCGTAAAAAATATGCAATTATGTTTTTATGCCAAGGAGCTACCATTTTATATAGCTGGATTAAATTTGATAGCAAGGAGTGAGTAGTTACAGCTGAAGCTTTATTGGCAGAGAAAGAATAAATAAATGCTATTTATAAATTTTGACGCATGTAAAATAAGTTTATAAAGGTGTCAGACTCATTCTGTATAACAATTTAATTAAAACCAAGAGTGAGATTAAGTTTTAGAATTTGAATTGGTTATCCAGCAAATGACATATACCTTGCACCTATTTTACCTGCTTTCATTTTATTTTTGATGTTGAAGCAATGTGTATGCCAGTGAACAAAACAGGCTGGGGTGAATAAGATGGCTTCAACTTCTACATTCCGAGAATAAAAAGGAATACATCATCCATCTTTAGTTCCTTTCCATTCACAATGGTCCACACAACAGGCAGGTCAACATTTTAACATAATTCGTAAAGTGTCCACTTAAAGCGTTCGTATCGCATTCATGTAATAGTTATTTGTACTCAAATGGCAAAAAGTATGGGTAAAGCTAAATGGAACTAAGAAAAAAGAAAGAAGAATCTCCTCAAGATTGTTTTTTAGATGAAGAAGGTGAAAATATTAATAGCGCGTCAGAGTGTCTTAAAAATTACTGCGACTTGAACAAGGTAACTTTTTTATGATTTAGCTACGAAGGATATGTCAAGGAATTTACTGCGGTGACTCATACAAGGAACTCGAGCCCTACTCGACTATTACTCGTACAATACGCAAGTTGCTTGCCATTTTACAAATTTTAATTTAAAAATGTTCCCCGGGATATAAGATTTTCCTAAAGAAACTCCTCCGTAGCTCGTGCTAAAGAGTTATAGAGCATCAAGTGCGTGGCTCAAACTTAAGAGTGTGTGTAGTTCGGATAAATGAATTTTTATATCGGATTCCTTACAAAAGTTAAGTGCCTACTTTCCGCAGGAACAAGGCTCCTGTCGCTCATTATTCTATTCATGTTGTCTGCTTAATGTTTCTAGACCAATTTTCCCATTGTCTAAATTTTCATTTTACCGCCTAAAATTTCTTTTTCTCATTTATAAAGCGACCATTTATTTACGTTTGAGCGATACGCGGATGGGCTGCAATTATTTTCATCAACTGATTTTTTATATTTCGTTGTTAAATTTTCCACGATAGCAAATGTTCTCGTGGTGGAAAAATCCTGAATTTTTCCATCACGTCTTTCATAATTGGTGATCGTAATCTCATGTGATAGGACTGGATTCAATGGTATAATATTTCAGTGTGTTCCAGTAAAAAACATTCGACATGTTTTTGAACACGAGGTTTAGAAAACCACTTGCATTATTACAGTAGTATATTTTACGATACCCTTGCAATTAAAATGTGGATGCACTGAGTGGATTGGTAATAGCTGGAGCTTAAAATATGAAATTGTTTATTATGGTTAATTAGATCAGAAGGTGACAGTCAGTGTGGTATAAGGCGCAATCTTTGTTGGAAAGTAGTTATAACATGGTTGTACATTTTGGCGGAGAAAATGGCACCTTAAATTCCTGAAACCTGAAAAGTAATTAAATTGTCAAATGTGATAGAGTATGTCTTGGAGAACTTATAACGTAAAATACATGTAATTAACCGTTGGTAGCTATGTAAAGCCGTAGAATTTGTTTTGATTTTTTCGCAAATGTCGCAATCTTGCTCAAAAACATCTACTTTACCCACATAGACTAGTCCACTAGATTTACATATTTTACAATTGTGCCAAAAGTGTAGAGTGGAACGGCATCCATTGTTTTAGCATTACTTCCCTCAAAAAGCTATAACTGTGGTGAAAAAAGCTATGCAGTGCGTAATGTGACTACAATGGAGGATTTCTCCATCCAAATCCAGCAATTGAAGACCTCCATAATAGACTCCAAATTTGAATCCTAATCACTTTTGGGGACATTAGCTCAACTTTTGAGTCTGCAAGCTCCCTAAAAAACTCCTAACGTAATGTATGCTGTAATCTTTGGAATTCAGTTGATGCATGCGTTGTAAGAGAGTTTACATTATTGGGAGGCTCTAAGATCAAACATTTTAGAGACTTGTACATTGACTCAATCCTTTGAGAAACGGGCCTCCGAGGGCCACAAAAACATCAAATGATGTGTTCATTTTTATCAAGGACGTATTTTTATCAAAAATGATAAGTTTCCCTAAGTCATTGCTATAAAGCAGGAAAATACAATCATTTATCCTTGCGTGGTTCATATTGTCTTTCTTCTGTATGTATAATTCTACTTAAGAGTTACATCGCTCAAAATTGTTTTTCTCACATTGAATGTATGCTAATATTTTCCTACTATTTTTCAGGTCAGTACCGGAGTATCGGAAATAGGTTCAAGCCTCACTGTGCGCCCTGCTCTCCACAATTTGGGGGTGAGACATTTTCCATTCCAATCTAAAGTAACGTATGTATCGCCAAGCAGATGACATAGTTTATAAATAACATAGCTGTATTTTACGATTCACTAAGGTAAAATTTCAATGGAATACCTTCTTCTTTAGGTGTGCCTCACCTGTCCCAAATATACACCATCTTTTATTTCATGAAATAGTGGGGTATCAGCAAAACAGCCAGTGGTGGTCATGATTGCATTGAAAAATATTAGAAATGGTTCAAGAATGAAAATAATTGCTCCAATTTATGAAATGTAATTTTTTCACATTATGCGTACTCAAATTTACAATACACAATAGGAATAATAAAACAACTTCAAATATTTTATTTGTTATGGTGAGCAAATGAGTATGATTGGCGTACAATATTCGTCAATATCAAGATTTTCCAGCCTCAATGGTGGTTATCCAGATGTCACGGGTTAGAATCCGTAAATGAGTTGAAATAAATGAGTTTCCTTGAATGGAAACATTGGTGTTTGTGATTGCCTTTGTTGTTGGATCTCTTTTAACAGGCCGATACTTATACTATTAGAAAGCATTTGAAAAATTCTTCGTTCAATTACCGGAAGAACAACTTCTAAAAGACGCAAGTAGAGTTTCAGTGAAGAGCATTTTTAATCAATGCCAAAGTTGCATAATCATGAATTGTTTCACTCATATTTTATTCTTAACTCTGTTTAATTTTTAATTGTACAGCATAAATGGCAGGTTTTTGTGACTCGCACGCCCCTTTGGATCCTGAATGAACTCATTTGTAATATGAAACTCATATTCACTTTTGTGTCAAACGGCTTGGATTCATTTCTTAACTTGGGAATGACTACCTATATTGGATTTAAATTTAGATGTAAAACGATAGAGTAGCCTTGAAATAAAACGAAGCTTATAAATTGGATTCGAAATAAAAATCTAGAATAAGAAAGGTAGGTGAAAATAATATAAAAAAATAAAAAGGATTTTATAAATAGTGATGACAATCTTTCCTGTTATCAGAAAGTTTTAGGAATACTCTCCATTTTTTGTAGCACGATAGGTAAATTTATATTTGAATTCGTAAATTTATTAATGCGTATATCATGTACCAGGAGTGTATCCCCCATACTGTTGATGAGGTTTAATTTATTTTCAAATAAAAATATCGTCGATTTTGCAAATGGACAAGCATTGGTGGATTTTGTCCACCCGAACAGCTTCACGAGACTCGTACACGCACCTGTGGCGCACCAATCAAACTACAAAGTGTCTGAATGAGACTCCCAATAATTGCCTTTATCTAGGTTACGCGAATATGCCCTCTTTTAATTCCATTAGTTTGGTATTTACGGAGGCATTTTTCACCCTAGGGGTTATTCACCCATTTAAGCGAATTATTGATTTTCAACCTCCACTCCACGAAGTTACTGTACTTTCGGGTTCTTCCTCTGCGTTGGTCCAATTTCCCTTTAATGACTTTACGTACCAGTTGCACTTTGCATCTTCAGAACCGGAACCGAAAAGCGAATCGTTAAAAATCGACCGTTTTACATGTATGGTCCTTAAGGTTGACCTCTCACCATTGCAACCAATAAGAGGCGAGGTGTCGAGGGTCATTACAATTCTATCAGCTTGCGTCTTCATATGTGAGAAAAGGAGTTTCAAAGTTTTGTTAACCGTATACCCCGTTGAACTTCCATGTTGGGCCTTCTCCCTCTATTTCTCCTGAATTAAGTCGAGGGTAATAAAACTTTTCCTTTGCCTCCCTTCATGTTTCGTCAGCATTGCTTTCGCGGCCTACGTTGTTGATAGCACATTCTGCAACTGCTGATTACTACAGGCAGTGTTAATTTCGTAGAGCTCTCTGCGATGTTCAGTCAGCCTGCATGACATTTCCCTCTCGATTTGTATGTTTTTCTTATAGCCACAGCTGCATATGATTTCGTAAACCAATTTGTAAAATTTCGGAGGCATTGTGTCTATCGCAGAAGTAAGGGCGTCTCGAGCAGATGATTTTCTTCCCATCCATCGTTACTTTGACTGTTCGTTAAGTTTGCATATTCTTAGCGAGTTCCTTATTCTTTACTATTCAGAACACTATATAGTTTAATCCACGTACTTGATGGAGACTTAATCAATATACAGGAATATGCTAGTACGGAAAATATTAGTTAAATAAAATAAGTTTCCCCGATAACAAATCTCTAGGATATTTTTGGCAGCTTGTGTCTCGAAAGAAAACGGTTTTAAGTGAATAAATGTATGTATTTTTGTTGATCATTAGTTTGAGCATTACTCTAATACATTGACGTCCTCCTATGGAGATGTAAATTATAGATAGACGTCTCAGATTGCCTCATATTTTATGCAGAACCATTTGTAATTTCACGGGACATGACCAGCATTGAATCCGAAAAGGTATTGACAGAGTCATTTAATGTAAACTGTAGGAATAAGTGTTCCACACTTCGATTACCATAGAGGTAAGTTGAGGCATGACTGAAGTATTAATGCCATAATCATCCGTTGCAAAAGAATATGCGAGATGCAACCCTAAGTTGTCGAGAATTTGAGTAATCTACCAAACCAGAAGCAGTACGAATTTCTGCCACATGATACGCATGTGTACTGCCAGTCTGCTCAGCGGAATCTTCGTGAGTGCACTTGTTTATTAGTTTTTGATCTTTTCGCTACACCGTTTTCTTCCCTGCCTGCGAATTCCGACATATCTTCCGCTGTGAAGAATGATGCTTTTTTTCAGGGTCATAACCTTAAACCCATAATTCATCGGTAGTTATGGCACTGGGCAGAAAGTTTGGGTCATTTCGAACTTTTTTCTTGTAGTTCAGTACTCACCTCAACCCGGTGGTCTCAAAAAAAAATCTTCGCTGCAATTCGCCACATATTCAGTGCATCCTATACGTTGACACTTCCCGTTGAAAGTCTAACCCTTTTTCAAACGTCGTGGATTGTCAGCCTACCGTCCACAAGGATCTTTTAACGCTCTTTCATAATCGCTTCTGGAGTTTCTATGGTGAGGGTCGAGCCGAATGTGT
>LYUA01000064.1:883231-896276 GCA_002093875.1 Calopteryx splendens | reverse complement strand
TGGCGTAGTCGGGCTTTTCATCGATGGGCATGGATTAGGGAGGGTTTGTGCGGGAGGAAAACCCGATTTCGGCACCAGTATGCTCCTTGCGAGGGCTAATGAAGGATTCAAAAGTTCAGCGTAGAACCCAAAGGTAACGAAATGAGGAAATTGTGTTCTTAGGGGTGTCGTACACGAAGAAAGGGTAAGCCACACTGCGGTTTGCGGACGGCATATCTAGGGGAGTGGAGGCTGAAGAAGAACTAAAAACGATACCAGCATGTAATGGGAATGTGGTGAATAAAAACAGGCTCGAGGAAAACACGAGTGATGGTTAGACGTTGGTCTTCCGTGCAAATGAAGAACTTAAATCTCAATGATGATACGAAAAGTCACGCTTGATAGAGTAGTGAATAGGGTTTTTTCTTTCCAAGAGATAAGATTTGTAGCGGATTAAGAAACTAAAGGATCATTGCAAGCAGGATGGTGAGGTCGAAGAGGGCTTTCTGCCAGAAAGCACAATTACATACTACAAGAAGTGAAAATAATACCTAATAATGAAGCGGTTCGCTAAAACGTATTTAAGGAGTTTATTTTTCACGAATGAGAGACTTGGACAATGAGACGAGCGGATAAAAGAATGTGGAAGGCGTTGGAAATGTGGTGTTACCGAAAAATGATTGAAATGGAATGGACGGACAAAGTACTTCGAAGAGTGGGTGAAGATATATGGACTATGGAAGGTAATTTTATGAAGAAAAGAAAAACTATTCGGTTACATCTTGATGCATGATAACTTACTAAAGCCTTATTGAATGAAAAGTAGAGGGAAGGAGCTATAGACGATGGCCAAGGATAAGCAGGGAAAGTTGGGACTAGGAGTAGGAAGTAATAAAAAGATTGACAGGTAAAATGATAGGATGGAGATTTGAAAGAAAATGGTCCTTGGATTGATGATTGATGATGATGATGTTTTATAACAATGATCAATTATCGCAAGCCCCGACGGTTGCGCTTGAGAGAGGGCTTTTTGTCTATTAATACTATACGAGACGCTAGCCAAAATTTCCGAAAACTTGACTATTCCACCGAAACTAGTTGTAGTAAGAACTTCTACCACTTCATGTATATTTCATATACCAGTTTATCGAGCATCATCTCCTTGAGTGCACGTGTTTCTTAGTTTTTGTTGCTTTCGCTACACCGTGTCCTTCTATATCCACGAGTTCCAAAATGTCTGTCGTAAAGGATTTATGCTTATGTGGATTAGTTTTTCTTTGGAGCTCAAGAAATCTGCTGATAAAACCCATCAAATGCGAAACGACACTCTTGTTGTGCAATCTTTAAGACAAGCAAAAACAGTCGAGTGGTTTATGCGCTTCATATATGGCCGAGAGTATGTGGAAGATGACAAACTGTCGAGTCATTCGTCATCATGCACTACTCTTGTAACGATCGCGAAAGTATGTAAAATTATCCTTGATGACCGTAGGTAGATAATCCATAGCGTTTGTACTTGGGTTCGACTGCCATACGGGACGTGTAAACGGTTTTTAGTGGAAGTACTGTATGTGAGACGAATGCAGAGAAGATGCTCCCTAGACCATCGGATTAAGATGATCATTGAGCTGCAAGAAAATGGTTCTAACTGAACCATACTTCCTGCCCACAGTCATAATTACTGAAGACTCAATAGTGTACGGTTATGCCCCAGAAACAAAGCAACAATCTTCTCTGTGGAAGGTATTTCGGAATTCGCGGACAGAGAAGAACGCGGTGTAACGAAAAAAGTAAAAAAATATTAAGAAACACGTAAGATCACGAAGATGCCGATTGGCAGATGAAATGCCAACTGAGTGGCATCTATCGGCGGAAGTTCTCATCATTCCCGGCTTTGGCGGAATATTCATGTTCTATACAACTTTTGATAGAAACTCTGGTTGCGTTACATTGGTCAAAGGGGCTTGTTAATTGGGCTATTCTATTTGGTCACAAAGTGATGGAGACCAACAATCTCGCGAGTTTTTTGTGCCCTCGGTATTGGCGCGTGTGTGTTTATGGTGGCCGAACCATCTTTGCCCGACTCACGGATCGAAGTCGATGCCGGAGTCGCCTGCGGGACACCCGAGGTGATGTAGACAGGGGTGGGTGAAGGGTGGGGTTGGGAGATCTTTTGTTAATGCGTGAACTTTCTGAGGAGTCGGCGGGGTAATTTTTTTTTAGCTCTTTTGCCCGGAGATCGGGGAAGTTCATGTTGCGGGAACATGGTGGCGTGGGTCACAGCGCAACTGGAATGGCGAAGAAAATCAAAGGTTTACGAAAAATGAAATGTTTAGTGGAAATGAAGGTGTGGGGGGGGGGATTAGTGTCAACGATGACAATTCCACTGCTTTTATCAACTCTGTGGCAGGGATGATAAGTGAAGCAAAATTCACGTGATATCGTTTTGATTTCACTACGGAGCGAAAGTAATTTTTTGTTGCCTGATTTCGATTCCGAGGATGGAAGCGAAAGTTGATCTTTTTTCGTGGAAAAATTGTGAAGCCGGATGTTTTTGGCTTCTGAAACTGTTTCCCTTTCGTTTATCTCGGGCAATAAAATTCTACTGCTTTGGAGAAGTGTTTGGAGTATATCGCTTTGATTCCCCTCTCCGCTCGTTATATATTTCTCCACTTTTCTCAGTCCCGAGCTTCCTCTAAAGGTTTTTTCCGAGGAATCCAAAAATACCTGCTGATCACCGTGGTCACCACCCCTCCATTTGTTTTCCAATGCCACTTGGCATTCTCTCTTGTGAATTCAACCAATGATTTGCTGCAATACCTTCAACAGGTGAAGTTACTGTAACAATACTAAAAACATCCCTCCGATGGATTGCTTTTGTGTCAATTCAATCCTCGTCCCTTCTCGTTTCGGCATCTTTATTCGATCCTGTTTCTTTGTGGATTTGGAGTGAAATAAGTAACCGTGAATAAATTTTATTCCGTGAGTTTGGGACTCAGGTTGACGACCCAGCTGCTTAGCCGTAGGAATATGTGGACGCTTGAAACTCTTGCAACTCCTCCACCCAGAATAATCTAATATCTTGAGTTTAATACCGCGCGTCGCAATTCCTGACCTGAGGAATCCACGCATCAGCAAAACGTTCTTCTTTCTTCTCTGGCTTGAACGTGATATTTGCAATTTTTACACGAAGCTTAACTAACTCTACGTTCATTTCCAATTTTCTTAATTAGAATGTAGCACCACAATTTGTAGTCAGCCAGTAGCACAACATGAACATACTGGAATTAGTCCATGCAGCGTATGTTTACAGGTATGCAGTGTAATGCGTCTCCTTTATCACGGGCATGTAAATGGCTCGTCTAAATTGCCTTAAGGTATGCTTTATTTACACCCACAATGGAAATAATTTGAATAAAAGTTCGCATATTATCGTAAAAAAGTACATAAATGCACTGAGGACATTTTTTCCATATTTGTTTCTTTTAAAACTTCGTTTTTTGTATCAAATTTAATGTACCACATTAATTTAGCGTCAGAATTTACAAAAGACTTTGAAAAATGAAATTGTAATTGGAAAATTGAAAGCTTTTGGTCCTGAATGACGCTAAAAAATAAGTTCTGTGCGCATTTACGCAGCATAATATCTCCTGCTCTACACATTTAGGTGAACCCGCATCATTATTGGAGGAATAGCCTATTTAGCATAAATGCACAACGTTCAGCAATATCAGCATAATAGTCAGCCAAGGAAATGGTTAAATGTAACCATGGCAGCCACATCATTCCTTTAAGGTGGGTACATATATTTCATGAGCATTTACAAGGGAAAAAAGCATGCATTCAAAAAAAAATCCTTCATGATCATTTTAGGTGTGAAACTTGATGTTTCCAAACTCATAGCAGTGAAATGACACTCCATGGTTAAGTGAGCTCCAAACTAAAGGTCTGTTACCAATGAATGAGAGTTTTTCACGGGGGAAAATGAGAATGCTCGCTTTAACATTACACTCAGTGCTTCTTGGAATTTTTGTGCCGCAGTTTTATCATGTTAAAACTAAAATTACAATACTTTGTAACGTAAGAAGTAAAATTATCACCAATTATTTTAATACTTGTTTTAACACTCCTTCTCCGCTTTAACTTGGGTATCATTGATCGAAGGGGTTACTTTAGAAGTAATTTTTTCTGCTCTCTTCCGGAGGTAAGACAATCGACGATAATTTCAGTTCGTCGCGTAAATGTGCCGTTTTTGATCCAGCGTCACGATTTCGGAATGGAATTTATGTTATCGTTCATTCCCCCCGATCTTAGGTTGCCCCTTTTTGAACCTTGACTGAGAGATACGGCTGAGAATAGATCATCATGGAGCCTCTCTTACTTCTTAAAACCCCGTGATGCATAGCCTGAGATGTTTTCGCGAGAAAAAATGCGACAGGAACGGATTTGAAAACCCGCCCGTCTTATGTACTCGGAGGAGAGCCCAAGTTTCCCCCCATTTAACTCAATTGAAAGATACCCGTGGCAAAGTTGCTTAAGGCTTTGAATTTTCATTGAGAGAGGCCCGCTCCGACGAAGCCAACCCAGCCGAGTGATACAAGGTACCTATGGTGCAAGTTTGAAGGCCGCCATGTTATATTTCTCTCCCTCCGAAAGAAAAGTCCCTCAGCTCGAGCGAAACCCCCAAGACGCGAGGGTTCGTCATATATCCCTGCTCGTCGTTCGTCTTGTTGGCAGTGACACATGACGCCATCATTTATTTTCCCCTGGAAATTTTCCGCCGACAAAGAACCTGAATACTATCCCAGTCAAAGTCTAGAATTATGTGGAAACATATAGTATTCACGATAGGTATGGGGAGGGTGGTCATGTACAGTTATATTTTTTAAATAATTATATATTTACCACACATATATTGGTGGTTGTATGAATATAACTATTAATGTGGAAGACCCTGTTTAATGTCTGTGTTTGTGGTAGTAAACCATGCCAGTGACTGAATAGTTTAGAAATGGTTTCCGTTAGCATCATCGTGAATATTAATGTAGTGAGGAATTGCATTCTCAATGCATTCCATCCCAAATCATGGTACTTTAATGATTCAATAAAATCGTTAAAGCTTCTTATTCACCAGGTTATTTATCTCAATGATTTTGGTACCCTTCTCCTGCGCTCAAATTTCCGCGGGCTGAGATCTAATCTGGGGGAATATAGTACCGCTCTATGACTTTTCCATTCGAACTATTTCTTGCCATTACTCGTTTGATAAAGTCACATTCATTTAGTGGAACTCCGCAGGAATTTCGAACGTATTTTTCCGCGTTAGGATACTATTGATCCCAGTGAGAGATGGAGAGTTGCACTTGTAAACGTGAAGGAACGGAAAGTTAGGCCCGTGAAAAAAATATCTGCTTCTAAATATTTTGAATGACATCAAGAGAGGAAATGGAGAGCTGTGTGCTTTTTCTTGATGTGCGCGGTGGATCTGGAGAAAAAAACTTGATTAACCTTCTGCTCGTAAAGGCTGTTGGTAATTGAAAACCCACTATCGCAATTTTCTCATCCGAACTTACAGCCACTCCAATTTCTGGTGGAAAAACATCGCATTGAGAATTTTAAATCTCCAAAGAGGTGCATCGTATATTTCGAGAAAAGCAGTATTATAAAATGAGACCTTTCGAGTTGTGTTCTTATTCTACGGAATGAATTAGTATTGGCAAGTAAAAAGGGTAATTGAGTAATGGCTAGAATTTCGCAAGATATAAAAAAAATAATCGTCCCATACCTCCTTTTTAGACTAATTTTAGTCAAATCTGGACGGCTGGTTACAAGCATTATTTTAGTTCAATGAGATATCCTCGATCGATTCTATAGAACAAGGAAATAATCCTTCTTTAAGAGTTCACTACGCTCACAGCGTTTACTACCGGGAGTTTTTGGATGATTTTATGAATAATAAATGAGGACGGAACAATAGACTACGCATAGGTACTGAGGAATGATTCTGATCCTTCCTATACACATTTATATCCAGGTATCCTGAGAAGGAGTAGTATCTGAATCGAGACAGCTATAAACCAGGATAACGAAGAAAATCATACAATAGAGATAATTAATTTACCTTTGCGAATGAAATAATAAAACTGAAAATTATATCGTACTATGTTGGTTCTTAAACCAGGCGTTCCTAAATTTTTAATGAATATATTTGTGTAACACAAATTACCATTTTTAAAATTCTGAATGCATAGATTAGAAAAAATACGATCTTCAACGCGTTTAAAATAATATCAGAGATCATCCACTACTTTTTTTCTGCAAATACTGGGAGAAGGAATCGTTAAAAAAATCGTGATTTTTTTTACGATTCGTTCATCGGGTTATGTAGTATTAAAGTCATTGCAGATGCATCATTAAAATGTTTAGGGTCCATTTCAAGGAAATCATTATAGTCTCAGTCTGTCTCAGACCTCCTTATCCCCCTGGATTTAAATTTTTAATTTCTCAGGAATGGCCCTCAATAGCTAATCATTACTTGAGCTTTCATGTGTTTCCTCCCAGAAAGTCGATAGACTGTCATGACTAATGAAGATCACGAGCAATGTCACGTGCTTTTCCAAGATAATCGTCATTTTAAACTTCTGGGTTTAAGTAGAAAGTTCTGTTTATTTTTGGATTTTCAATGGTTCTCAGGGGTTTTTTCTAATTCTTCTTACCTATTTATCCCTATGGTGGACTAAGGAAAGAAATGCGTAGGAATTGTGTTTCCCGTAATATTAAATGAAGCCCTTGAGACATCAACGCCAGTTTTCACTTCCGTGGCTGCAGTACGTTCTTAGACTTTAAACATTTTTTTTCTTTTCTATTCAGCTACCATTCCGTGTCCACTGTAGTGGGGGGATAGGATTTTTTAAACTAATTGTTTACTGTGGAGGGCTTACAATGCAACTTGACGAATGGGTATTCCTCTCGAAACTACTTAGAAATTTCCAGAGAGTTGGCCGTTGGTGCATATCTAAACTCCCTATGCCCTTGATCCGGGAATATCAGTCAATCAGTTGGAGATTTATAGCGCTGAAGTGTCGCTCCGCAAGCATTCCAACAGTGAGAATTCAATAGAATTGATCCACTGCCCTTGTGTGATTCCAGCCATTCCACGCGATGTTTAACACTTCCTTGCGATCCATGTGGTATTTAAATGGCACAATTCCATCGTGACCGTTTGAAACGCTACTACATGCCGCGGTTTCCTTTGAATAGTGATACTGTATCTAATAGAGAGTACACTCCCTTTTCTAGGAGAGAGACGAGAGAACCTTCGTAAATACTACTCCCACGAGATATCTGAATCTACATATTCATCCACATCTACATGGCACCCTGCAATCCTCCATTTGGGCTCGTGCCAGGGTGGTGTATCCACGTTTCCACGATTTGCACGTCGAAAATTTTACGTTAATCGAGTGTTGATGATCAGCGGTATGAGACAGGGCCCGGCTGTTTACCTTCCTCCAATACCTAATGCTGATCAGCACGTAAACCAAGGAATGTAATGAAATCCTTTTGGAGCCTGCTTATTTTCTGATCAGGCGAGAGAAAACTTCTCTATTACTAAAGATCTCCTACCTGCCAAAAACTAATCAATCCCACAACGAAAATACTAAATGCCTCAAACATTCCAACATTTACTTTACAAAAAAATACGAATATACACCCGTAACTCGCATTCTGCCATTAATTGGTCAATAGTTGAATTTTTAAATTAAACTAAATTCAAAGGGCCTAAAAACAACCAAATAACGATGAAAATTACATTAAATACAATCAATCGCTCAGCTCTACCACCTCTCAACGTGTGTTCTCTCTAGTTAGCTCTCTACCTCGTAAAACCTCCCGCTAGTAGGCGTCTCGCTTTTCTGGAATCTAGAATGGCCTTCCTCGGTGCAAGACTTCTGTCTATTAATACAAGTAATGTGACTGTCAGTGAATGCATAACATTTTTTGAACGCCATAACTTTTCTTACCATGATGCATTTATGTATGTGATTTCACAGGACATAGAAGCTAGTGTGACTGCTCAGCAATGGCAATGTAGTTGTTTACTTCCACCATTAGTTACAGGGGGGATGCTACCCATCTTCCAGATCTAGAATTCTGGAATGCGCTTACTCAGTGTGTACCTAGCCCATGAGCGGTTCAACGTAGGGTCGGAGCTGTACGTAAGCTCTGGTTGGGGCCTATTCCATCCCCGCTTGTTAGCTTTAAATGGGAAGGATTTGTTGAATTACCACTTAAAGCCATGTAATAATGTCATTCATTCATGCGCTACATACAAAAGGTCGGTCAAACGGTTTTTTTCAGGTCGGAAGTACCACAGTTTGTCTATTTTAACCTAATTAGATGGGCGATTTCTTGTGGATGCTCACAGTACCGATAAATATGTTTGTGGAGAACTCGCTCTCTGGGTCCTGAACGTTATGTGCCGTGGATTCGTGACGAATGTATCCCATTGCAGGATTATAGTCGTGCAAAATTTTCTCAGCGTAAGAAAAGTTGAAAACTCTATGCCACTACAAATAAATATATTAATATTTTGTAAAATACACTTCACATAGCATTGACAATTTATTAGTTCAACCCTCGTTGGTTCAACTAGTTTAGCGTGGGTTGGGATATGATTAAATCTGCAGTTAGTTTAACAATCCTAGATTATTAAGCAAATTAATTTCAAGTGTTTCCGCTATTAATTCCGAAAACTGAGAAATCAAAACGCTATCAGCGATTGAACCTCGTACGAATCATTACATCTTCATCTGTAATTTAACAAGGTAACGTGAAAATTGTACTTAGGTAGCTTTTATACCATGTTGTTCGGAAATGATTCTTTTTTTTCCCGTCTTTTAATGGTTGCTTGCCATATAGAGAAAGATATAAGAATAATAAACTTTTAAATCATGATAGAATGTAAATTATAACTAAGGAAACATACTTATTTCTTAATTTTACAGTCATTCTGATTTGGTCCGAGGAAACCTTCCACTGGAGAAAAGTAAGCCCAACAAAATAAAAAAGATCCAAATGATAATGGAGCTCCTGGAGACTCCAAGGCTTAATTTAGATGATACGTATTGCGTATCTATCAATCGTGCCACATCGTTCTTGACGTTGTGGAAAATTTAATTCATGCCCCTCATGTATATCAGCAGGTCAAAATTTAAGACATAAATAAATCACAGTAATCAACCGGTAGGTCGGTTTGGTAGGTGAGGGTAGAGCTAACCCACTACTAAGCCCAACGGCGTGTGAAGTTCACACATCAGTTTAGGGTTGCCAGTTTCTTTCCTTGTACCAAATTTGATTTCCCAGAATGCATGGTACTCAAAAAAATGGTACGCAGCTTGGGTGAAGCTGAGGGTGCCCGCAGGCGTCACATGGAATTGAACCCGGGCCCACCGGTTAGTAGCTCAGTGCTCTACCACTGGAATACTGCGCTCTCTAATTAAATATATAAACCATGAAAAAATGAGTTTGATTTTTTTCTTCTTTACCCTTGCGAAATCCACTATTCCAACATAAAAATAGTTGATTGAATTCATAAAGAGATGTATTTACTGGCAGTTTAATGCACACGTTTCCCGTGAACAGATATTCTCCTCTCCTATTGCATGACATTTGTCCCGACACCTTTTTCCGTGATCCCCCGCGACAGATTTGGTTAGTATTCTGAGTGTAAATAATTTCTCACGATTCAAATTGTGAGGATAATATTATATTACTAATTAGAAGGGTTTTGAGACACATTCATAGACCCAACAAGAAACGAACCTGAGCGCATAAGGTAACTGGCATAAGGGAACGAGTTATAAAGAAAAGTTGTACTCCTATTTGCAAATAAATTTAAAATAATTACATGAATGATTTTTTTTTCTATTCATCTATTAGTTATCAAGTACGCTCGTCAGTATGCAATACATTTTTTTATGATGACACAAAATAGATAAGTGTCTACAATATCTTGATGGATTTCTTGTGTGTGCGGCACATCATAAGTCTATTGCAAACTTAGAAAACGTCGCATAGATCCTCATTGGAAACTGATGGGAAAAATATCCCTCTGGCCGCATTCCGAGGCGAAAAGTGTCTGGGTGTTGAAACTGGGGACGACCCTCTTTTTTTGAGCTTAGATGACCCATGACGGATCGCGTTAGCAGCATCCAATTGCGGTCGGCTTTGTGAGTGGAGGCTGGGGGAATGTGTGGAGGGTTGCACCAACCGTCTGGATTCCAAAGATCTTTAGGCTACCGGACTGGTGGAGGCTTTGTGGGCCACGAGAAGGATGGGGAGCACCCAGCCCTTGGCCCGAGTGGATAGGGCGGCCGCCACCTAAGGCCCCATGAATGGGGACTGACCTTCATGACCCCCTGGTCCAGTGACCCACCCCCCTTTGCGGTGGATCGTCCTTCACTCTCCCGGGAGGTGGCAGGTGCGGTTTAGAACCACTAATTATTTAACTTGGTTTCGTTGGACGGGTTTGGTGAAAATGCAGTGAGGAAAAGAGGGGAAGACGTAATTTTGCGTTGGTGAGGACAAGTTTTCATTTATATTGCGAGTTGGTTTTTTGGATCAATCGAAGAACGTGTTGATTAATTAATTACGTAAAATGCATAAACCAGCGAGATATCCTTCGAAAGTTGTTAACAAAATATAGTAAGTGCGCAGGGGTCGCTAGAACAGCTAAATCAGAATGGTTGTCTATCCGTGCACGAAGAGAGCGAGCGAGACCAAAAATAAGACTTAGAAAGGTAGAGGTTACTCGAGTTCACCTACTTGTATTACCGCAGGAATGATTAATAGATGGAACACCCGGATGAAATAAACGAAAGAAACTCTTACGGGAGGACTTAAAAATACTCTTTCCACCATCATATAATCATCGATCAAAACGAAACAAGGCTAAGTACTCCAGCCACAATAATCAAAGAACCTCATTGTAATCTGACATTGCTTCTACGAGCACATCGCATTCGCTTGAATTTTCGTAATTAAGTCTGTCACACGTCCATATGGAGGCTCACCTGATAGAGCGTAGATGGAGATAAATTCAGCAACGAAACGCTGTCCTTGTGCGGCGGAGACATTGCAATGCTGAGGAATGGTGCAGTCGCTTTGGAGATCACGAGGGGGGGATTGGCGAAGGTATGCCGGAGGAAGATTTCGAGTGTGTAGGTGTGGTCAATGGCTCATTGCCAGCGAGGAGAAGTGGCGGTGAATTTCTCAGCGAAGGGTTGAGTACGCTTACACGGGTGATTGATGGACATGTGAGGGGTCTTGCCTGGCAATGGGATACGAGATCCAAGCAATTGGCTCAGCCCTGAAAAAACCAAATACAAATTGTAGTGATCAAACTCGCTGTAGTTCATGACCTTTATGAGGACGGAACACCTTCGTTCATCACGTCATGCTTACACAAGCCAATATCCGCTAATCAAATAACTCATATAATACTTCTATTCATGCTAGTATGCTTGAGAAAAGGATAATCGACTGTTTCATTGAATCCATAGTACTATTGGAAGTCCGGCAGACGTTACTAGTTGTAGTTCCTTTTTCCCTACTACTTTTTGGGTCGAAATAGGTTTATATTTACGAATAATGTGAATATAATAATGAACCAACTAAATGAACTTTGCAGTTACAACGAAGAGATATTTTTGAGAAACCAGGTAGGAAGCGGAGACCACTGAGAAAGGATGGAAGATAAATCATTAAGGTGAGAATCCTTGGGCCGTCTTAAGGTTGAAGACAACAAAGGAATAAAAAACGTGAATCTCGTTTCTTAGAACCTTAAGGTGATTTCTTTACACGTACATTATATTTCACGCCTTTCCCCTGTCTGTATAGGCATATTTTGTTATCGAGAGACCAATAGAAGTAATTTTTAATCTCAAAAAATAACTATATTCTTTTAGATTTCAGTGAACGTGCTTATTTTTTTCATTTTTTTTCTAAAGGAATGAATCCCTTTCTTCATACCTTTTAAAACTTTGTGGTGATAACTTCCAAATTATGTACACTCGGGGACAATGAGTTTCAGAATCGTTTGGGAAAAATCTTTCTTTACCCTTTTAGTTTTTGAAACACGGTTGCCGAAGAGAAAGGGATTACACGCAGCTCAGAAAGAGCTTAAATTCTTTGCAAACGCTCCCTCAAAGCTTCCTCTAGAGTTTTTATCTGTCTGCTCATAGGTTCGTTTCTTCGGCTCTTTGTTTCGCATTACATTTCTATTCCATCATTTTTGCACGCTTGGTTTCAACACTTTAACAATTGATATTCATATCTTTCGTTAAGTCACCAGCGTCACCATAATCGTACATTCCTCGAATTCAATTCTTACGGTGCATTTCATTTTATACCATTGAAGTGGTAATTTTTTCCCGTATAATGTAGTCCTTTTAAGAAGTGGATGGGCCGAACTAATTGTTACGGAGGTGAGGAAATGGAAGAAACTATTTCACAAGAAGGCATTAGTGAACTATCGTTCACTAATTAGGTAGGTATGTGGGAATAGAGTATCGCATAAGTTTCTCTTATGTCTGGTAAACAAATATAAACGTTACATATTTGGAATATTATAATTCGTAGTAAAAATATTGAATGCCAGCAACAATTTGTGCCTCCATGTGTGTGTGCCATTGCAAGTATTCGCTAAAAGCTTCACGGGTGTAATCTGAAAATAGGCTGGGAACATTATTTTTTCATAGAATCTTCCTACAGGGGCTCATTTTTTCACAGCCCGGGCCCCGGTTTTTAATTTTTGATATCATCTTCTTCGCTCTCCGAAAAATCTTTCAGAAACTCCCACAAAATAATGGAAAGCCGTTGGTGCGAAAGAGATGGAGAGGCGCGTGTTCTTTCTCGTCGCCCTCGAAGCGTGAAGAATGATATTCCCCGGGAGACATTCTCCTTACACCACGGTCACTAGTCAATCACAAGACGAGTAACACGGAGCGTTTCCCAAGGATCCTACCGGGCCCTGTTCATTTCTCCCTCAACCCACCCACCCTCC
>LYUA01000064.1:848331-859044 GCA_002093875.1 Calopteryx splendens | reverse complement strand
TTCCTCCCACTTCACGCCCCCCAAACTCCCGCCCCCCCCTCCCCCCCCCCGCCAGCCTCCGCCTCCGACGGCGGAGAAAGTGGCATTGGGGAATGCGACTTCCTTTGGAGAGTGCGGAGGCGGTTGTGCGCACGCGTCCCTTCTGGACGTGGTTTGGATTCCCCAGATGTGACCGTGGGTCGTGCATGCAACAGTGAATGCCGACGGCATTGAATCACTCGTTGCACCGACGTTCCCTTTCATTCAATCCTTGCCTGTAAGGGAGTGACTCGGATGATTATTTCCTTCATTCTCCCCGTAGGCTTCGGGAAGTCTTTCCCGTGGAACTTTTTTGACGCAGATCAATCATTAATGAAAAATTCTTTCTCAATCTTATTTTTCGGCCGCTCGGCACGTGCCTTTCATTCATGTGGGAGAGGGATGATTGGCTTTATTACCCCCACCTGGTTGAAGTAGGAGGGGCTCTCTGAGAGATGTTTTCATGTAACTCTCCTTTGATAAATTGGGGGAAGGAAATCGGTTTGTCATCATTGGTCGCATTTAGAATCTCACGGGTTACTGCACGCGGCAATAATGTAATTGTTCCAGCTTTATGGTTTACAATTCCAAATTCCAGCCTAATGAATTATGTACCACGAGTTTTTTACTATTTCCTCAACAATTAAATTTATCATAATCTAATACAATGAATGAATTTTCAGTAAATACTTTAAGGCAGATATGTATTTCACCGTCATGCCTCCACTCCCATATTATTGAAAAATTGGGCGTATTTCAACATTTAAACACCAAGGTGTAAGTTGAAAGCTAATTTTATCTTATTCAATCACTGTACTTAGCTCAGTTTTATGCACGCGGGAAAATTTATGTACAATAAATCCTCATTATTTTCGTTTTGTATGCGCTATTTTTACCTAGTATATCAGTCCTATTCTGTGGTAGGTATTTCCTGTAACCCGATAGTTAATTTTTTATACTTTATTTAAGGTTATTTACTTCAAGATTAAGAATGAAAACACGATATCCTATGCTGCAGTAGTCATTTTGGACTCATTGTTGAATATAATGGTTTTACGTAGAATTAACTGAGATTTCAACAAGGGATAGGATATATTACTAATAAAATTACACAACATGTAAGATCTCACCAAAATTCATGTAAATATTTGGAAACAAAGGTATTTCCACTTAATATTTATTAATTTTTCACCATCCGAAGCTTGTGGAATCTTTATAATTACTCTTACTATTTCATGTCACGTCGTTTGAAAATGAGTAATAATTTTGACAATCCCAGGACACAATTTTTCAGCGTTGGGTATCTTGAAAACGTTTCTGTACAAACCAAAATGTTTTTCCTTATAGGGCCTCATTCTTTTCTCCGCGGCACTATTTCTGCCTCTTTCCAAAATGTTTGTGGTCGTAATCACCCCTTTTCTTAGCTAACGTTCTCCCTTCTTCCAGAGATCTCAACATCCTACCTCCAATCAATATTTCCCAGTCCTAATTTTTCTCCCTTCTTCGAATTTCCTCCAATAACGTTCTCTCTCTTCCCTTGGATCCAGTTTATTCGCCATATTAGTTTCTCACCATGCATCGTTGATTAACTGTCTGTACATTTTCTTGCCGAACTTCGCGTTCATTCCCTTCCATTCACTTTACTCTCTCAATTTCTCAAACTCTTATTCGATCCGTAGAGTTCTACTTTTCCACCATCATCAAATTTGATTCTAATGTTCCCCCTATAGGTTTTCATATTATTAGCTTCTAAATTCCACTTTTCCACCCTCCTCACCTTTTATTCCCCCTAAATTTGAAGCTTCATTTCTTATCAAGTTATCTTATTAACATAATTTCGATCCAAGCCTACACCCGCACCAGGTGCAAATCCATGGCGCTCATCGAAAACCTAAAATCTAAGCCTCCACCATATTCTCTCTCTTCATACGCGTTGAATGGGTTCAAACCAGGCGTTTATTATCACGTAATATTTAATCAAATAGGAACCTAATGTTTTCTACCGATTTCTAATTTATAAACATTACTCCTTTTCCTAAATTCCACCATTCCCTCCTCTTGCACCTGAATTTCTTCCACCGATGCCTTAAATTTTTTTTCTTCCAAAAAAGTAATCAACTTCTTACATCATGTTGATCAACATCTGCACCCTTAAAATTATTATTGTATGCAAACCTAAACTACGAATACAATTTTCTGCATATGATTTTATCCCTACTATTCATCAATAGCTCACTATCTATAGATTTTTGCTCACGTGCCTCATAGCAATATGACCATCTCTGATCGTTCATAAGGACTCTTCACGAAACGGGCAACAATCTTCCACACCCTGTTCAATTCGGAAATCCGGTCCTTCTGGGCAGGGTTCAAATGCTAGAAGCGTATTCATGGTGAGGTCTAACCTGTGCAAAATACCACTTCTCCTTAATTTTTTCATTAAAACATTTCCCCACCATGCATTTGATGAACCCATGTCTCCTCAATGGAGCTCCGCAGATGGTCTGAACGTGATTACCTCATTTTACGTCCGGTATCACAGAGACACCTGGACATTTTATTTGGTCCGTTTTACTCATGCCCACCCCTGCGTGTCTATAATTTTGAGGGTGTCTGGATTTCTTTTCCCAAAAATTCATCACTTCAAACTTTTTTTCGAATTTAATTTTAGACCCCACTACTCGCACCAGGAATTAATAATGTATTTATTGCTTGTTATTATTTTATAAATTCTTCATTCATCTGTTTGGCCTCCAAGTGATCATACTGAACACCATTATTTCAGCCTTTTCACACATCTCGCTTTCCTCATTCTCACTTCGTCCGCATATACATTCGAAATTTTCTAGTTTCTCCTCATGGCTAAACAGAACATGGTGGACTTACTTTCGACCACATGTGTCGTACACACAACGAACGATGCATATACAATTCCATTGCCTTCCTCATTTCAGTATATCCTCAGTGTAGTAATTTTTCCGCGTCTCAGAATTCCTCTTCCAGACTACATGGACCTAAGTGCTGCATTGATATAGATGGTGTCGGTTCCTGGGTTGAAGTAGACGTGACGCCCCGTATTCCGGTAAATGAGGAATGATGGCCTTGGTAAATTTTAAGCGTTTACGCCGCTTAGCCCCATCGTTAAAAAGGAGCACTTTGATAAATTTCTCCCACATAATGTCGTGGGATTAATTACGGTCCTGAGGAAAAGAATACATCCCACTCATAAAGTACCTAGAAAAACATAATGCAGTACCTATGTACTTTGTTTTGGAATTTACCCATAGAGATAGTATGTTTAAAATGCCAAGCAAAATTGGATGGGTATTCAGAACCCAATTAATATGTACCAATGACCCCTGATCCGTAGAACTGCCTGATCAGTCAAGGATCCATGGCTGTGTATAAAAATCATTCATTAAATCTGGCAAAAAATACTGAAATATGTCACAAACATTAAAGAAAAATATTAGAGCAATAAAATACTGTGAGCTTCAAGACGTTTAAGTTCATCATAATGTCTAACCGTAGGTGTTAGGGGAAGTAGGCAAATAAAATATGTCTGAAAAATTAATTAACGTAGCGAACTAATTGCACATTTAAATACACATAAGATCACAAAAATCAGGATTCCGATGTTAAACTGTATTTTTATGTAAAAGAACGATTTTTTAAACAATGCCCAAGTTATTTGACGCGTTTTTAATTTATCACCATGTAAAGAAATAAAAATAAAAGTATCATTTGGACAACGAGAGTCTGCTACGGCTTAATTAAGAACTTGATGCAGAATCGGCGAATTGATCCAGAGCACAGGGTTTATTAGTTTTATGCTGCAAAGAAATTGAAAGTGAAATGTCAGCAGTGAAAACAATTGCAGTATTTTTGCAGCAGTTGGTAAACTTTTTCGATACTTCATTTTTCTCCAACTGGCTCCGTAAAATATCCGACCTCATTTTTTTCGAATCTAAACTTCACATTCAATTTTCCAACTTGCGATGGACAATTTCAATGAAAATACAGTAGAAGAAATTCTGACAGATTTTTTTCTCTAGCCAAAAATAATCCCATTGCATAACAACAACACTATACTCGTGCGTTGTCCAACACTAAATATTAATTCTCTATAGGCCACAGCTGACATTATTTATATCCGAATTGCTTTATATTTCATCATTATATATTGCTATTATTATGTATCTTTTGCTATTGATTTGACGTAGCATTTTTGCTGATATTTTATGTAATGCATAAATATACACAACACAATTAATTAGCCCATCAACAGTGACACATTAGCCATTCTAAGCAGGTTACTCAGGTTTCTCACACCCCTCTTCCTGTATTTCAGTTTTCCTCCGTGGGCATTTTTTTGCTAAGTAGGTATAAAAATTTTCACGTTTTCCCCAAGTACTATCAAATTTATTTCGCATATAAATTCACAAACTTTCAAAACCAGACTTCTATTTTTTGTTACAAAAGTTTATGCATATATCTAAGTAATTTAATGTAAGTAATTTAATGTAAGTAATTTAAAAGGGTACCCATGACATTATAACTTTTTGTTATATATCCTGACTGTTATATATCTGACTAGGGGTTAGGTGGACTAATTGACAATTATTGTCCTAATGTAGCTCCAAAAAAGACAATTGAGTATTAATATTATTTTTTTATAGATACTTCTCTTTGGCTTGTATATTCCCAAAGTTTTTCGACCAATGGCTATTATTCATACATATTTGTGAAAGTTAACACTCCAGTAGGCTACTGGAATTTAGTTACACGCTTAGGCGCGCGGGTCACAGCTGTGACTCGCTTTCAAGTTGTACGTAATGGCCAAAATGTACACTTTTTCACTAAAGTTAATGTGAACATGATACATGTACTACTGTTAATAGCTTGTAAATGGATATGCCATTTATAAATGTCGGTATTAATATCGGGAATGCTAAAATTCAGTCTAAATCGCTTGCAAAAACTAACGGACTAATTATTGCATGCGATATTCGTATGCAATATTTAACCCTTAATTGGATGAAAATGCGTTTCATACAATTCTATAATTAAAAATATGCTTTGTCAAAAAATCCATGCTAATTTATTTCTTATTAGAGTTGTAAATTAAAACATAACGTTTGGAAATTACATTATAAGGTTTTGTCCTGATGAAAAGTTAAAAGAATAAATCAACGAATAATAATTATATATCTTGTGACAACTCAGGGAAGTTTGTCCCAAAACGATCGGGTTGATCATTGAACTGAGCTGCAATCAAAATATCGAGTTGACCAAACCTTCCGGTCCACACTCGTCACTGCACACGAAACGATGATGAAACGTTTTTTGTTTAGGGGTCCCGTAAGAAAATGTATAAGAAAATTGAAAATGTATAAGAAAATGGAAAATGTATAATAAAATTGAAAATTTATAAGAAAATTTAATACCGCGATTTTTTGACTATACGGGTGGTGTAATTCGGCTTTTATGAAGTTGTCGGTGTTCTGCTTCCTATAAATGTTAAATTCTAGCACCTCTTGGTTTCTGATGACCAGTATGTCTAAAAATGGTATTGAATTGTTCTGTTCTATTGTTTGGACTCTAATGTCTCGTATTTACTTTTCAATTCGTCAATATAGTTGTTAATGTCGTATTTACTGGTATCAAAAATGGCAAATATGATATCGACATAACTCAACCATGTGCTGGGGAAATAATTGAAGGTGTTTCTGCATTCGTTCTTAAAATAGTGTAAGAATACGTTTGCGGAGAAGCAAGACAAGGGGCCTCCGCCCATCGCCTTGCCTCGTGTTTGCTTGTCGTATGTGTTATTGGATTGGAAATATGTCGTGTTCATACTGAGTTTTGCGAGTGTTATTTTTTTATTTTCTCTGGGTTTATTTGTTTCGTGCTCAACCAGTCCTCAATGTTTTCAAGGGCAGTGGGGTTGGGGACGCTGGGGAAGGTATTTTCGACGTCAAATGAGACCATTAGTTCGTTGGGAAGCAGGCGTAAATGAGTTTTTGGCGTAAAAGATAAATTTTACGTATGAGGTTTTGAGTGTTTTTGACTCCGAACGTTTCTTCGAAGGTGAGCCACTAGGCAAGTTTGTAGGTGGGAGAGTCTCATTTTGTCTCCTGGTGTGTGTGACTTTGGTAGTGCATGAAGCTTGGGAATTCTGGCGTTTTCTGTTTTTTGTGTAAAGCGTATTGCTTTGACTATAATTGCTGAGCAGTGATCAAGTGCAAATTTAGTGTCTGTGTCCATTTTATTGAGTGGTTTCTTATGGATATCACCATATGGACGTCGATGATAGTGTTCTTGGTGCGTTCGATTTATTCAGCTTTGTCGAGTATGACTGCGGAGTTTCCTTTGTCTGATTTGAGGTAATAACAATCTTTACCTTTGAGTTGTTGTATGATTGTTTTTTATGGCTGGGTCTGTGTGAAAGGCTAGCGATGTTTTGCTCTAGTTGGAGTTGGCAGGGATGTCTTATGAACTGCTTTCTTTTTTCATTATATTTTTTCATGTGGAATTCAATGCCTATGGCAAGGTCTTCAACTGGAGGTTTGTTGTTAAGGGGGTAATTTTTGAGCCCTTTGTTCAGTGAAGACAGTGGGAGGAGGACACTTAAGAATCTCTTAGGGAACTCCAAAGGCCGTCACGGGGTTGGTCTATATTAGAAGAATCATGAATTTACGAGAGTAAATGCACCACTTGCCAACGCACGTATGTAGGGCTAACTAGACGCAACCCAATCATCAGGTTCAAAGAGCACATAGCTCATTACAAAAGCGGTCGTTTTAACCGATCAGAGGTTGCAAAACAAATCTATGAAACCGGCCACGCTATCACACACAACGATTTAACGTTAATTAAATAGACAGAAAACTTCAAACTCGACGCCACCGAAAGCGTACAAATACACATGCACCAATAAAATATAATGAACAAAAAGCCAGGCATCATGGACAGCACACTTATGCAACTGGTTAAAAATTTTAAACCAGCCAAAATTCGAAATACACCAACGGTTATTTCTAACCCTTCTCCACCCTCACCCCTTTCCCATCACTACCTCCACCCTCCCCCACATTTCTACCCCTCCCCTCTCCCCCTCCCCCGCCAACTTGATCACTCATTTGACTTCGGACAGTGCTATGGCACTGACGTCTTCCCGCTGTCAATCTCTTTAAAAAAGAACATACCTACTTTAAACGAAAAAAATATTACATGATAAACTGGAAACCAAAAGGGGTGTTCCTAGTTGGAATGGATGTATAGAGGACATTTAATTGTATATATACTAAATGTGCCATTGAATGAAAAGAATTACACCTTTATTCGTGTCAACCATTGTCGCTTAATCAGACACCTTTCTTTTTCTAATAGTTTTTTTGTAATTCCTCCACAACTAGACATTGAGTGAAATTATCAAGGGCATTCTAATGCGGAGCTAATGAAAAGAAAACTTATCCTAAGACATTACGTTAAAAATGAATTAGGCTAAAGGATCATTATGGAATACAATTGTAGCACATGCACCTATTGAAGGGTAAATTATTTTCAGGTCAATTATTTTGTTTTTAATTTCTAATGGAATTCCACGAGCAAAAGAAATCCGTAATGATCAACTCGAAGGTCAGTTTGGTAGATGGGGTTTAAACTCAACCATTACTTAGCCCAACGGCGGATGACCTGGTACCCGAAAAATGGTACACGGCTTGGGTGAAGCTAAGGGTGCCAAAGGCGTCACCCGGATTCGAACCCGGGCCCTCCGGTTGGTAGCTCAGCGTTCAACCCACTGGAATACCACGCCCCTAATTATGCGACAAAAAATAAAATTTAGAAATTTTAGCGAAAAACCTAGGTAACGAAGAAGCGAGTTATTTATCAATGCTACCAACAATCTCCAAAAACACAAACATTTTCAGCCATGCAGGTCGTCAATCATATACGGTTTTGAGTAAATGTTAATATAGTCCCATTAATGAGTTCATTAATGGGACTATTTTATCACCTCTGAGGAAGAGTCTATATTATGTTAGATGAGTCAGCCCACTCAAGGTTTCCACTCTTCCAGCTTGAACGGACCTTTACCGCACCCGGAAAATAAATGTATTCTGTTTTTATGCGACACACGACTGAGTTGGTTGGAAATCGATTTAACGATATTTTTTATGGGTACATTTTCCATTTATCTTTTTTTTATTGCTGTCAGTTAACTTTGAAATTATTACATGATAGTAATGGCAAGATTAGTTATGCAGTCAAAGTTAGCACACATTACTTGTATTTACTTTTTTTGTTATCTCACCATGAAGTGACAGAGCAGTAACATTTACTATAGAACTACAAATATCCGTCTAGAGTTTGAAAGAAAATTAATGAAATTTGTGCTTGGAGTAGAAAATACATTGGGGTTCTTCCGTCTTATAGCTATGTTCCTAACCTAATTCATTTTATACTGTCAAGTATATGTCACTATTATTTGTTATGAAACTATAAAGGATGCGAGGAACTTTATTGTTTATGCATGAAAAATTAGAAGTTGCGGAGAATATTGAAATTACAATTAAATTTTATTTTAAGTGCTTTTTGTATAACGCTTTCTTAGAAGTGTAAAGAAAATTAAATTGTGTATTACGCGGGAATATTCGAGTGGGAGGGTTTTTAAATGCTTTTAGAAGTAGGTAGTTAAATTTTTAAGGCCTAGTATTTGATAAGGTACTTAGCCACCGAGGTGTTATTGCCTAAAATAGAGAAAATTAAGAAATCTACTTTACAACAGTTGTTTTTAAATTTTCAATTGCAACACGCATGATCTGAATAGTGGGATCGGTGGGAGAATACGACTTCTCATCTCATCACGCCGTTCTTGATCGTTGGATGAGTATCCAAAACTTGAGAAATATAAGAAGTTTGATGGTGTGGATATAACTCTGGGAATGGGTGTGCCCCTAAAATTTCACGAATTGAATTTTTATTTTAAGAAATAAATTAGATGCTTGTCAGCACAAGTAAAACGTCTATTGAGGCCTTTTTTCTGAAATTCTAATTGTTATCCTGTCAAACTTAAATTTAAGAATATATATACATGTATAAATATTCATTGAAAATTTCACGTACGTGAATAGTAAGTAAATAGGTGGAGTCACTGGAGATGGCCAACATAGGCATAGATATTTTTATGTATATATCTATGTTTGTGTTGGCCAACGCCAGTGACTCTACCAATTTACTTAGTATACATATATATATATATACATATATACATATATATTTACAGAAATTCAATCTCCTCATTTACGTAAGACGTCTAGAGCAATAAAGGGAAAAGGAGAGAAAAGCAAGTTTTTTACGTGTGCTCCAAGTATTCTATTAATGGCAACTCGAGGAAAGTGTAATATCCCCTTTGCTATCTTTCACTGGAATTCTTTGCGTTCATTGCTAAATCTTCCGTGTAATTAGAAAATTTGTCAGTTATCCGTTTAATGTTTCCGTGCCGGAGGAAATTAAAGAATAGTAACTCATCACTATTATTTTCCGCAATCAACTCCAAATGGTCTCCACCCGTGTTAACGGACGCAGTTCCCTAGGCATTCTCTCTAGGCATTCTCTTGCCCTGTATTTCTTTCCGGGTTCTTTAGTTTGGGAAGGTTCATCTATTTCCTCGAGCAATTCAATTTTCTCCTGACATTTTGTCGCTCTCCTTTTTGACTCAACTTATTCTGTTGGGATTTAACTTAAGCTTTCCCCTTAAACCTCTTCCCCTTCTGCCAGCCATTTCTACTCTCTTCCAACCGCTTCTCATGCGATTCCGAATATAATTTCCATCTCAACCAAATTTCAGAACGAGTTATACAACTCAAATCTGCCGTTTTATTCAAATGTTAATCATTAAATTTCCTAGGGCACCAAACGTTCTCTTCGCCTCGATTCCCTTTACTTTAATGAAATGTTTTTAATTCAATTTTTCGGAAACGTATACTCTTTATGACAACATTTCATTCCCTCCTCTATTCACGAGCGGAACTGGGATAATTTCAGGTTCAAATCCAAATGGAATCTCATTTTTCATTTCTCGATTCTATTCCGTAATTCTAATTTGCCTACCTTCACAGTCCAGGAGGGAAATCCACCCGCACGCCCACCGCGTTGTTCACTGAGCGAGAATGCATCGTATCGGGAAGTAATTCATAAATTCATCGAACCTCGAAGTGGAGAGCACAACTGAGACGTCAGTGTCCGACATTATTTTTATTCTTAATTTGAAATATACGTGACAGTTTAACGGAGGAGGGTGCGGGGTTTTGCATCGAGTTTGAAACTGTGCCCATTTCGAATTACCGACAATGCTTCCTCAGCATTATTCACAATTACTGTCCTTCGCGTCGGAGCGCTACCATTCCCCACGCCCATATACATAAATTTTTCCCCGACAAATTTATGAAGGTTAAAAAGGCGGTTAATCCTAAAAAGGGACACGGGAACCATTCATATCTCTCTGCGATGACTCGAGGCCCTGACTCAATCTCCGCAGACACACACGGCTGCCGGAGCTCGTGCCGCGCGCTCTTTCAGGAGCCAGTGACCGTCGTCCCCCCATCCCGTCCCCCACCCACCCATCCACCCTCCCTCCCCCTCGGGGCTTCCCCCTGCTATGACTCACCCCGAGAGGTCATATCCCGGCAG
>LYUA01000064.1:825547-838803 GCA_002093875.1 Calopteryx splendens | reverse complement strand
GGGCGGGCGGGGTGAGGGACGGGTACGAGAGTCCGTGTGGAATCCGGGGGTCGCGGGAGTGGATCCTTTCGAGTCCGGCGGGTGGGTGGAAGAAAATCTGGGCGAAGGAAAATGATTAAGTGGCTATTATTTGACGCGAAGTGTGCTCCGTCCGCAAAAGGGTGAATCTTTAGCTGGGAATGCGCGTGGCGGAGGACCGGGGGGGTGGGGGAGGAAGACTTTTGACGGCTCGTTACCCTCCGCTCGACGTGAAAACTCTCGAATCACATGGACTAGCCATCGCTTGGAATCTTAAAAACAAGCCTGTTGGAAGCAAGTATTTTTTTTCATGGAAGGGGCGTGTGAGTGCTCTTGCCTCTGGGCATGACTGCCGGCTCCCGAATTTCATTAGACGGCTGGCTCGAATCCCAATGTAGTTGTGGACACTCGAGTCGCTGTCTACTGGCTCGGAAAAGACTTGATCCTGTTTCTGAGAGTGGAAATCTTGGCGCGGGGTGTCCCTTAAACCAACTTCTTTTTGTATTTATTCCTCATCTAATTGCTTTAATCACTTGTAATTGGTGGTGCAAATGCCGTTGTTTGTCAATCACACAGTACACAAATTCTCACTCCCAAAGCGACTAGTACCGACACCCGGTGGATGTTAAGGGTGCTAGTTGAAAACCCTCAACGTTGAAGTTTGATTTAATCCTTTTGAAAATCCCCATGTATTAACTTAAAGCGATAAAAAAACGAGTATTATTTATGCAAGTTAAAAACAACCCAAATGCGTACGGACTACGAAACGACGCTCAATGATTTTCACGTGAATTCTTTATGATTGCAAAAAAGTTACCAGTAGAAATGATATCTTGGTAATTTATATTTCGGAAAGTGAATGGAAAGAAAACACTAAAGAATTTAGTATTGATTTCTGTTACCTCATAATTTTCGGTGTGTAGACTTTTCTTTTAATGGAGGACACTTTTTGATGAAATAACGAGCTGCTCATTTGTAAAACAAATATTTCATTCGAAAAAATGTAAAAGTAAATTTATTCTTAAATGTTGTTTCAAAGTATCGATGGCATCATGGGGAAGTGGGTTTTATCATGGGGTTTTATCTGTAGCGCTTATATGTATTACTCTAATTTGCTTTGGGAGGAATACGTGGGGCAATACTCGGGTTTATCCAACAGGGGGTTTCTTATATCCGTAAAAATCCACATAAATTCAGGGAATCTGCCCATCTATAATTTTTCTAGCAAAAAATCAATAAATTCCGACAAGGAGTAGATCCGTTTCCCGTCAAATCCTCTCCTTATACAGTGGTATTCCTTTCAGTCGGGAAGTGCGGTTTCCATATAGGAATGGCAGAGTACCCATTCTTTCGTGGTTTAGACATTCCAGACCCTCTCCGTGGTTCCAGTGGGTCAGAATTCCTTCCGATGAGTGTGAGTACCTTCCCGCGTTCTACGACGTCCCTAACACCCTGTGTGGTGTACACATTCCATGTTACTCGAGAATTCGTAGAAATAATGGGTAATTTCATCTCCATGTGCTCTGATAAGAAACGATATACATTGGTGAGTTACGCACTTAGGGTTAAGGTGCTCAATATTTTTTCGGGAATAACTCTGTAGTTACGATTTCCTCCTATGGTATCCGAGGCCCTTAGTGAGCAAAAAACTATGCTTCTACGTGGACCTAATTCGTGGAAATATTATGAGCTAAAAGAGATTACATACAAGACAAGATCGACCTTGGACTAGTTTCAGCTTTGGAGATATCAGGTCAATATAAAAGGCTCGGTTTCGTCCTAGATAGTTAATTTAATTGGTTCGTTACGTTTGTGTGCGTCTCCTGTTAGTTTTTAAAATTGTGAAATTCTCTCATATTACCCCTGTACCAATGCCTCAAAACTAATTTTCAAATGAACTACAAAATAGTCCTAAACAACGGGTTGAAATCAAATATAATCTAGTAGTAGCTGTTTCTGTATTATTCTCTGGTGCTTTGTGTGGCAGGGAGGTTAGAAATATAAATGATGCATTTGATCTCTTTCATAAAATTTTTAATTGACTCTCCTTAATTTACACCTTTTATTTTCCATTCTTTCACTTTTACTACTTTTTGCAACGCATAAATATGAATAAATAGCCTTACAAAATATTTAGAGCAAACAATCCTCTCCGTAATTGACTATGATTTATATTATTTGATGTGGCCAGTGTATTACTTTAGCATATTTTTATTCTTCTACAAGAAGCGAAATGAGTCAAAGATTCTTTTCTTAATTCTTCGCTAAATTAATTAATACTAAGAAGATATGATATATATCCCGTTGACAAATCGCAATCGTAATTCTCTTATTCAAATTTGTTCCTTTTTCATTATTATGGCCGGAAAAAAAAATTTCAATGGCTTGCATAAATAATGAATCTTAGGGCAAAATTCTTATTCTCGCTGCGTTCATTATTTGTTCTTTGGTAGATGTTCGTTAGATACTTATTTTATCCATGGCAAATACATAATTTTTTTAAGTCGGTGGGAGCAAGCGAGAATTTTATTTACTAAAAAAACGACTATTCACGAGCATCACTCAATTTTTCGCTGAAATGAGGCATTTGATAAAATAACGAGTAAATAAAAATATTTCGTAAAGAATAAATTTTTTTTAATTTTAAAACACGAATAGGTAATTTGTCGATGAAAGTAAATCTACCTTTTAGAAGTTTAATTTTTTGGCTGGAAATTTCATTGGCAAATTGGTCACTAACGTTGGTTGTATTTTTACTTTTATATTTTTTACCACTGATAGAAGGAGTAAGTATCATATCACGGGGTGATTAGATTTTTTTCTGTTACCTTGCCTCTTCAATCCAAATCACGCCCATTCTGATGCCTAAGCATCCCTACCCATACAAACAGGTGCAGATAGGCATTGAGGTTTTGAGGTTTAAATGTATTTAAGGGAGCATCAAAAATGTGTTTTTTTTACTGTAATAGGGAATGGCAGTTTTACAGGATTTTAAGGATTGCAGAAAATGCAGTTTTTTGCGCAAAAATCTGCCTAAGACAAGTAAACTACGTCCAAGAAAAACAAATTCCTTCCATATCACGTATCTGAGTTGAAATTAATATTATGAAATAGTTGAAACATAACTCAGTGTTCCTCCGTGGGATGACTTCATTGCAGTGCTTAAATCAGTTATTTTTAGCAAAGTATGCACCACATACGATGTCTTTCTCGGGATGTTTTCCCCGTTACTTCATTCGTGAGTTAAAAATGTCGACACCTCATAAAAAGGTTTTATTGTAATAGGTTTTAGTGTAACAGTAATGAGAGTTATGCTGTAGATAAACTGAGATATTAACTGGTAAAAAATTTAACTTGATCTACAATTGTGAAAACTGACAGTGCAGTATTTTTTCGCATAACTTTTAAAATATATTTTTTTATCTTCTAATACTGATATATTGGAAGATTATATCAATTACGAATGACAGAGCGATACTTCGAGGTAAATCACACGGCAAATCTAAAATCTAGCCTCCGAGCCTCACTTCCCCTTACATTTTTCTATTTTTAAAGCATATTTTTAGCAACAAGGCGTCTAATCTTATTATTCAATCCGGATACCAATGTATTCATGCTACAAGTAGGTAGACGGTATTCTTGTCCCTCATCAATCGGTATTAAATTGAGCAGACGATGCAATTATTCCCGGTGGAGCAAAAGGACCCTCGATTGTATCGAATACATATCCACAAAGTCACTTAACGTCACCCAAATACCACCCATCCACTGGTGAGGAATCCCTTGGCTTTTGAGGGCGAATGCAGTGAGCAAGTAAGTGTTGAGAGAGTGAGAGAGGTGTTCACTCCCTCTCGGAGGCATTGAAAGCCGTGGAATCTATTGGAGGGGAGGGGGTGAAGAGGGAGGGGTGGGACATCGGCGCTTCAACCTTTGCCACCTGAGTCGGCCCAAAGACGGAGTTGCCCTCTGGGGATCGACTTCTCTTTCGGCGGAAAAAAACGGAAAGTGTCACGACGCAGGGTACGTATTCAGGATGGAGGGTGGGAGGGGGCGTGAAGAGGAGTTCGAACGGGGTGGTGACGGGGGAAAAGAGGGTGGTATCGGGGTTTGATGCGGTTTCCAAGAGCCGAGCGACCATCGTCTCTCACGAAGGACCCCCCTCCACAGTTTGTCGCCAAGCACGGAGATTCGACAGGGGAAGGATTGCGAGAGATCGCCTTATTTAGCGGGACACGAAAAGCACATCGCCGCGAGGTTTTTGTTCATCCTCCGGAGGTGAAGTGTATGATAATTTGAGTTGAAGTGCGAGTTTTTCTCGTTTTTCCTTAATGCGTAGCTCTTTTCAACTCGCGAAGGTGAATCGAGAGAAAACGAGAGAAAAACTATTTTCCCATACAATGAGCTGAAAATAATTGCCAAAGGTATTTTTTCTGCATGTTGTTAGCATCTGGAAACTCCGAGGAACTGAGATTTGCGATTGATAGCTAGGCACAAAAAGGTATCGGTTCAAAAAGAGAGTTGTCAAATGTGTACTCATAAATGCATGCTTCATGTGAAAGAAGAAGGAATCTCCAAGGTGAATTTTGAACGATTTTCATAAAAATGATGTTTTTATTACTATTTGATGAATGTAACTGTGCCTATGACTAAATTTAGGATATTCTCAAGCTCCAGTAGCAGGCCTTTTGAATGATAAATTGCCCAAAAACTGAGCTCGTCTGCTTTTGTCTCTGCTCCCCTCTTTCCATTGGATCATCCACGGCGTATATTCGCAACTCTTTTAAGATAGCACGTGCATATCTTGCTTAGTATTTTTTTTCTTCAGTCGTACCCTGTAGATCGCGCGTTTCTAGTTTTCCAAGGGGAATAAACAGCAAATAACGGGGGTATGACAATGATATTTCCCATTTTTCTCGCATGCACGAGCCAACTTTTACCCTAATTGGGTTCAGGGACGAACAGTAGACGGTAAATGTCATGAAAAAGTTCTGCGTCGTCATTGCGTGGAACGGCATCGTTACCCTGCAGTTCGGCCTCCTCCGTAAAAGTTTTCCTGCTATGGAAATAGTTAAAAACGTGGTAAAAATATTCGAGCGGAACGAGGAACATGTTGAGCAAAGCAAAACTTCCTAACTTCCCGTGTTTTAACGGTGGCCTTCCTTCGCCTAGCCACGGCGTCTCAAAGAGTGAGACAAAGTTATATGAGAGTTACGCCCGTGTTATCCGGGCGTGAATTTAATGCGCAAAGCCGGAAGCAACAATGCGAAATGTCAGCCGACGTGGTGAATTTACGAGTCTCGGCGTGGAGTGAGAGCCGCTATTCCTGTGAGCAGTAACAAGCATATTTCATTCGGGTGGGAGGATTGATGTTTGTTGTCACTATCTAAGACGCACGCTCGTCGTGGTGTTGGTCTTTAATACTTATATGTCCCCGTTTGCGTCCCGCCTCACGTGATACATTAATCTTTTTCACCAAATGGGAAGGAAAAGCCACATTCCGCAATTTCCGCGACGATTACATGTGACAATCAGGTTTTTTGCAATTTAAAATGAACTCGCGATTAGTGATCCTAATCACATTTCTACTTTCTCGTTTTCCAATCATTTAAGTACCCCCGTGTTCACCCCATGCTCTACACCCTATGACTATGAGACTTTCTTCTAATTCTCAGCCTCGATGCCATCGGACGAATCAGAAGTCTTCCCTATTGATGAAGAAAAATTTATTATTTTGGTATGCTGTACCTCTACTGTTCTGTATTTGATATTCTGTAAGTCTCAATTGGTCAATAATGAGTTAATATTTATTGTTTTATTATTTTTCCTGTATCAATCATGGCTAATATAATAACCCAACTCCCTAAGCTTTCATTTAAGAATCTATGGCAAAAGATATCAGTTACATTGCTACATACCTTACAAGTCTTACCTTACATGAAAGGTCTTAAACGCCATTATCAAACCATTTATTTTAATTCTATTATATCCAATGCAGTTTTCTGACCTTTTTGATTTTTTTTTACTAAACACCCATTTTTGGTTCATATAACTGTTATTCACTATTTTGTTCTTCGTATTCATATGAAGTGTTCATTAGAGAATTTAATATAGAAAATTACAACAACAGCACAACAAATATGCTGCCTGTTTAATTATTTAAGTTGCTGAAGCACCAGCATTTCGCTATCTTGTCCTGATGAAAAGATTTCTGTATGATGAAAGCACGGAAATATTTTAAAAACTTTTCTCAATGGAAACATCGTCTCTTCCCTCGATACCATTTCCCTGTAAGTTAGTCATACGGAAAGGTTTTGATAAATCCTAGCAATAAATATGATTACCCTTAGCCACACACCAACTTAGTGGCTGGTAGAATTAATCAATCGGGTTCCTATTTCCTTGGGGAAGAATTCGATGTGGTTGAAAGGAAGCTTCTAATAATAGACTCAGCTCCCCCCCCCCCTACTTCCCCACTCCCCCGTAGAGGAAGCCCTTGCTATCAGGGATTCCGGGAATCGTCTTTAATTGGTATATTTCGTTGCACATAAAAGGGCATCAAAGTGAAATTCCATTACTTTCGACATTATTATTCCCTCACTTCCTTACCTACCCTACCCCAAACCCATCCCCGCATCCGAAGTGAGGGGAAGTGGGGGGGTTTCGATGCTCCCCTCCGCTACACGCCACCACCGCTGCTGTTTGAAGGGCCGCCCTCAGAAGCGGCCAATGGAGGAGTGAGGGGTGGTCGGTGCGTGAGGGGGATGAAGGGCCCTAAGAATAGGATGCCGGAATCAACCCAGAGGGCTCAGGACTTGGGTTTTGAATAAGGGGCACCATCCGGAGTCGGGTCTGAATGCGGGGGGGGGGGGATCCCTTGGCTTTAAGTGTTCTAAAAGGTCGTCCGGGGGGGAGGGAGAGAATTGCTTTTGCTCCTCGAGAGATCTCGCTTTCACTACCCTCTCGCCTTGAATTTCTTGCACTGCCATTCATTTGTTTCTCCATGGGCGTGGAAGGGGGAGGAAGTTTCAACATCCTTCAACTGCAGTGGATGAATAAAGTCGGGTGAGGGGGTTTTGGAAGAGGTAGAAGTGCGGTTTCCGGGATTTGGGGAAGGGGATGGGGAGAGTGGTTCGCCCCGATTGACGGATTGAAAGCGGAGGTGGGAGGAGGAAACGTGGAATCAATCGGTGCGATCCCCCGAGCCGTGAGTTTCTTTCAAATTGGGTAAGTTTTAATCTTCTCGCTTTTTGTGTGCGCTTACGCGGCCTAAATTCGCTTCTGAGCGATTCCCTCCCCAATGGTTATCCGTAACATCCCATCGAGTTCAATTGGGAGTCATCCGCATTCGTTCGAACCAAATTATAACTGATTAGCCCACGCTTGTTCGTAGCTCATTTATTGTCTTTGAGATTTGCATTTAATTTGGATTAGTAAATTCCTGTCTTAAAATACATTTTGCCTGTTTTATAACCACTCTTAACTGAAGCAAGGAGTGGGTGTTTAAAGATCATGATATTTTCAGTGGGTTAAAAATTCAATAAATATTAATATATGATAACAATTAGTGTGTTTTTGTAAATTTTATTTTTTCTTAATATTCTTTTAACAATTTATGTATAAAATTATAGTGATTTCTCGCGATATCTATCATTAAATGGAAATATATCTTAAGAGTGCACACTGGTAACTTCCGGGCAACTCCGTTTCCAACGATATTCGATAGCATTGTGGAAGTTGCTTTCACATTAAGCATGTGGTAATTGGTTTAACAAGGCATCTATCCGTTTTAAGAGCTATTGTCACAACTCTGCGAACGATTTCCGCTGCGTGCCATCGCTAGTTGGTTTAGAGGTTTATCCGATCACTCATTTGGTTTTAGCTGGTTTTGGAAGCAGACCAAATTTTTCTTATTTAGATATTATGAACTCTCTTCAGATGCATTGAGGTACATTGCATCCGTCAATGAAGTATATTCTGTGGCACACGAGAAAGTCCGTAAAGCAAAGGGTCATGTATGTCTTCCCTTTCCCGCGAATTTTTGTTCACAAAAATGATTAAACTCGTATGACAAAAAGAGTACACAGTTTCCAAATTCCCAATAACTCCTGGCACTTTTGTTTACCATGAGAGTCCTTGCTCTAATGTATACCAATTATGGAAATGTGAAATGAAAATGTTCTCTTTCTGGGATTGGGTTTTCGATCAGCAATCTCACGAACTTGTAATCACGTCCATCCGAAATTCAAACATTCAAATACTTAAATAACCCGTTGCAATAGTTACTTGACCACTCATCGACGTTTTATGACCACTTGTTGAATATTACTGAGTGTGCAATGATATTTGTAGCTTGAAAGCATAGCAAAGTGCGCACGGCCCATTGGTTGAAGGATTACCTTATAATTCACATGATAGTGGTAACTACCTATTCCTTCATCTTTGATTAGCCATGTTTTTTTAGCTTCGCTTTTTCGTCAGCGTTTCTTGACACACAATGGGAATATTTTCGGATGTTCGTTCTGTAATGGGGCTTCTGTGCTGCCGCCTTTAGCCCATCTTTGCTCATACGCATTGTGACGAGATAACTTTCAAAGAAAATACGACGAATCTATTAGGTATACCGTAAATGTGCGCTCCTGGAAATTTAGTCTCCCTAATCTCAGCTTATAAATTGGAATTGCACGAACCATTTTGAGTTCCATAGCCATGTCCCGCCACGTAGTTAGCCGAGATTCAATGTACACAACGAAATTTCAATAGCCTTGACTGGAATTCTGATTTCGTGGACGTTAATGGTACGCATAAATGAATTCGGCATTGATGATATTCACTAAGAAGTGAGCAAATTCTAAATGAGAAGAGAAGGAATTCTTTAGGGAATATTCAAGGAAATTGTGTCAATGCCACTGAAGTGGGATTGGATATGCAATCGGTAAAATGACACCAAAACATTGAACCTTTTAATGTCTCTTAAAAAAGAATGTATCTTCGATAAAACCTGTATATATTTTTGATAAGATAATTAAAACAGTTTTTTGTACCGGAAAATGACTAAGATTGAACAACAGGTTGCTTTATAATATTCGATAATTTTACAGACTCATCTCAGCTTTTATCTTCCGGGAAAATGTACCTCGTATCATCTTTCTCAGTCAATATACTAATTAAGTATTGATATGCGAAGAAGGAACCCAAGGAACGCAATAAACGTAATTTAGTAGTCTGAGAGCCCAAGGTTGTTCGCATGCTGGCTTTTACGGTTAATATTTTTGAAGAAGAAGCGGTGAAATTTGTAACTTCATATTCTTTCTTAGAACTTAGTTCGATTAAAAAAAGGCTTATTATTAGCTTTGTATTGATATTGAGAGCGCAATTTGCTTGTTTTTGAAATGATGTTTTGGATCAAAAGTACATTAATTTAAGACTATACTTATATGTAAATACCAATGGGCTGTCATCATTTGAACATAGACTAGAATATCAAATCCACAAGTGTTTCGTGCTAAACTTTTAAATAAATAATTTTAATTCGTACCGTTTAATAGTATTCCCTAATTATTCTTTTTAATGTGGTGCCTGAAACACCTCTAAATGAAATCTATTGACTTAGATATCACATTTGAGAAATAAGAGTAATTAGTTCCTGCTCTGATAGATTTAACTATTGCTAAAAATCGCAAAAAAAACCTTGCTTCAGCTGAAACAGAAAATCCTCCCATAAAAACTTATTATTTTTCCCAAAAGTGTGTCCCTAAAGGCTGTGGTTCTAATCTTCTTCCTCAACCACTATCGAAGACTCAAATGAGAATTCATTGGAAATAATCTTATTCTGTGTATTGACATCTTTAAACGGGTTGGATGAAGTCCCAATGAAATTAAAAACTGAGTATATGCTGCAACCTATCTTGACGAAAACAGAGGGCTATTCGTTTCAAGACGTTAAGTTTCCTGGGGAAAGCCCTGAAATGCCTTTTAATATTTTCCCATGAGTAAAAGGAGCATTATCATTCCTTAAACATACTGGTTTTTAAGAGTCCACATGCATCATTCAAGCTCCATCCCCAGAGTAAGTTTTTCGGTACTACAATTACATTCGGTATGTGAAGGGGGATTCCTCGTCCCTTTTGATCCCTGACCCTCAATCCCCCCTTTTTTTACCCAATCCCTTCTCCGGAAAACCCTTAATCCTTTCCAACCCACCCCTTTCTCATCCTCCCCCAGTCCCGCGCTTTCAAATCTGCCTCATCGACACCCCTTCTCCGAGCCCAAAGAAGCATTCCAATCGATTTCACATTGGGCCTCCTATTCCTTATTCCCTTCCTGGAATAGCCCATTGCTCCCTTCCTTTATATCCCTTTCTCTTCGGTCCTCAACCCATCTTCCAACCCCCATCTCCGCACCGCACCCCGAATGCCCCCCCTCTCATCTCATTTGGGTGGGTGGGGGGGTAGAACATGACGTGACTCCTGGGCACTCTCCCGAAGATGCCCACGCTTCGCTTTTTCATCAGCACTTCTTGACACACAATGGGAATATTTTCGGAAGTTCATTCTGTAATGGGGTTTCTGTGCTATCCCCTTTACCCCCTCCTGTCTTTTGGGCCCGGAATCAAGGAGGAGCTCGCATTGATCTTCCTCCTATCATATCGATTCAGTCGATGACTCCGAGGCGCGCTCAAAGGAGAGTAAAATACCTCTCGCGACTTACACGTTCGACTCGCTAACTTTGTCTTCCTCTCTTTTTTGTGTTCCATGCGTATCGCAGCCTTCGGCTGAGGATACTCGACAGTAGGCGTATGTTTCCCCAGTTGCCAATTCATTGGTGGGCCTGGGACAACAAATTATATGGAGTCGATCAGGAAAAGTATACCCTTCATGGGATATCTATCGAAAAATCTAATTTTAGTCTCTCTTTGAACCAATCTTGTTTTCTTCCGATCCCTTTTTCCCTGGTAGCTCTTTGCACTGAAATCTTCAATCGCCTTCTTCCTTTAGTTCTTCTTCGGCCTTCCTCAATAACTTTTCTTCTGCTCGCTTCTTTAATTATGCCCTTAAGTAAACTAGCTTTCCTCGAGATGTGGCAAATTAGTGTCCCTTCTCGTGCTCTCCAATGGCTCTGTTTGCCCGCTCTGCGAAGTACTACTCCATTTTTATACTCTACTCAAACATTTAATTTCCCTCTTCCTTTGACGGTACTACGTTATCAGTGTCTTCAATTTTATTTTCTCTGCTGCTCCGATCGTCCACGTTTCACATCTAAAGAAAATTATAACTCTGAGTAATTTTTAACGAATCGCTTCCCATGTCTATCAATACCATCAACACAAATTTTTGTTCGATGGGAGAGGGTAGAGCCCACCTTATACTAAGCTCAACGGTGTGTAAAATTCACACATCAGGGTAGGGGGGAGTTTCTTTCCCTGTGCCGCCTTCGATTTCCCAGAAAGATCCGTTACTCGAAAAATCACATAGCTTGGGTTAATGTGAGGGTGCCCAAAGGCGTCACCAGAACCCAGATATTGCTACTAAAATGGCCAAACTCTTCCTTTTTTCCAGTGAGTCATTCTCTAGTCTTATGTGGAGACTATATTCCCTACTGAGATGGGAGACCGTTATCTTAGTTTTATTCTTTTTGTGCCCTTTCATCCCCTTCTTTCTGCGGTAAAGTATCCTTGTTATTTTCTTCTATGGAAGTTCCTATAGATTCGGTCATCCTGCAATCGCAGTATACTTATCTTTTGCCCGTGAATTTGTCTGTGCATTTGTCTTACCTTTTCCTCAACCTCATTAATTTCCTTTTCAATGTTCACTTTACAAAGGGCGTTTACGAAAACCCCTGCCATACGCCTTTCTTTACTTTAGCTTCTTCTCTGCTTTTAACCAAATGAACGCCGCCTAATCCACATTTAGAGTGTGTATCAATCTCATGCCGTAGTCGTTAATTCTTTTTTTGGGGTAATTATCATAATCCATTTCACATTGTTAATGCCTTTCCCCCGATCAACGAAGAAAGGAACGTCGTTTGGTATTTCTGCAGTATTTCTCTTCGATGATTCTGATAGCATTATTAGCTTCTCTTTTTCCCCTACATCTAAATTCAAATAACTAACCTTAACTTCTACTTAATTCTTCACTCTTCTTAATGCTATTCTTGCCATAATATTTGATGCATGGGTCATGAGAACAATTATTATAAAGTTTTCTTGTTTGCATGTCTTTTTCTTTTTGGTATAAGGAGGATATCATTCTCTTTAAAGTCTAGGTATTTCTCCTTTCATGTGCATATTATATGCTACCTGTATAGCTATTTCAGAATATTACTTTCCAAATTTTTAATTAGTCTATAGATTTCCCTAAAATCACACCTGGTATTCATATTTCATTCTTCGTTTATCTTGAAATCCTTCACTGTAGCGGACTGCAGCTTCACTGTAGGGAATTCTCTAATGCCATTTATTTGTTCTGTATATTATTAGATGTGGTGTCTCACGCCCGTATAAGCTACTTCCATTAGTCTCTGGAATATGCTAGGCTGCACTTCTTCGGAGTCCCAGACCATTTTTCCCTTGCTTTCCTTGGTTTTTGGCTAATTTTATTTCTTATCATTTTGTAACACATCTGTCCGTCCTCATTCCTTGAGCATCAGTTACTGTTTCTCTTTAGTATTAGTTCCAGTCCTACGGTAACCTATGATTTCCATTTTACTGGTTTCTGGTTTCACATATCGAGTTCTTTACGCGGCTTCCTATATTCCAGTTGATTCCAAGCCATCATTCTTCGATCGATCATGTGATATTACTTTGTCCAGAGCCTTTGTAAATCTCATTGAATATCCCTCCCCGGCTCAGTTTTCCTTAATCTGAATAGCTGTCATTCAGCTTTAATTCTTTTCTTGACTTTGAGATGGTACATTATTATCCATAATTTGTGGCTACTACTGACTAAAAGGTTTGCTGATTGAGAAATATGGCACAAAATTGGAATAATGGATTATTTTATATTGAATGATTCACTCTGTTGATTTACAGTGCGCCAACAATTGTTTTGTCAGCGAAGGGCATTATCTTCATTCATTCGTTCAGTACGCTTGTCGGATGTCTCCGGCTACTCCAGCACTATTTTTCTTCAT
Organism: Calopteryx splendens; assembly: GCA_002093875.1. Classification (NCBI taxonomy): domain Eukaryota; kingdom Metazoa; phylum Arthropoda; class Insecta; order Odonata; family Calopterygidae; genus Calopteryx; species Calopteryx splendens. The sequence continues at coordinate 825,657 of LYUA01000064.1, read as the reverse complement.
TTCACTTCGCGTGTGTGTGTGTATATATAAATATCTATATAAATATAAATATATGTATATATATAGATATATATATATATATATATATATAGACATATACATAATATATA
>LYUA01000064.1:762742-775789 GCA_002093875.1 Calopteryx splendens | reverse complement strand
ATATATATATATATATATATATATATATATATATATATATATATTTAAACACACTGAAAGGGTTTGTGAATTTTAATGTGAGACTAGTTACTCGCTTCAAATTAATGATAATATTTTCAGTCTCGTGACAAAATTAACCGCAATAAAGTGAATAGGTCAAACTCCCTATCCTTTTCATCCCTGGTTACAGTCGTACAAGCGTCACTCTTCGAAATTATGGCGCAGAACTTCGAGTTGTGAGGCCGGAGAGGAGAAACATTGAATTGATACTGTTACTATTTTAAATTTTTCCCATGCTGATATCTCGTTTTCGGAAAATGAAAGAGTAGCCAGTGGCGCCAAAATTAAATTAAAAAAGTTTTACTTTTTTTGTTGGCTCTTGTGACCTGAATTTCTGGCTCAGTATTTCCCGGAAACCGCAAGTGATATCCCAAGCATGTTGACATTTTTAGCTTAAACCGCTTGACTTTTTTCCAGTAATAATCGTCCTAAACTATAGCAAAGGTAACATACTAGGAATTCATCTATTCCGAAAATATTTATTACGAAAAAATTTATTTTCTAGACGCTCTTCTTCTGTCATATGGATTCATTTCATTCACTTTTCATGACTCTTTTTTTATCTTCAATTTTTTTCCGCTGAGTGTTCATATAGTAATTATTCCATTCGACATTCATGTTCAGGTTTTAATGAAAAGTGGCGAATCTTAATTAAAGAAATCAGGATGCCTAAACTAACGTCATGTTATCTGGCATCTCATGGGAAGTCGCGCGCTATTTCTTCTTCCTCTTTTAATTTTAAAATAGGAAAATGTTTGCGCATGACCACTAATTTCATTGGAAATATTTTTTAATCTCTTTTTTTCATGCTTAGGTTTTCTTTTTGCTACCATTATATATTTCCAATTTTATTACTCCACAGTATTAAATGTGTGTTTTGGCAATGAAACCAAATCCATTTGATGCGCTGTTGATATTTATTGAGTCCGACTTTATTTGTAGCCCTTGCGTAATTATTGCATATTTCTAAAAGTTCCATTAAGTTTTAAAACCGCGCATAAAATTGCATCTGTGGTTTCCTGAATTTAATAATGTAATTTTTAGAGGCATACTATTTTCATTTATAGCCTAAATTAAATTAAATTACGAGTGTAATATTTCATTATTTGTATCATGTGATATGGAACTGTCCCTTTATGCAGGTAATTCAGTAAAAATAAATTTAACTATCCATAATTTCGTGATATTTTTTCGTAATTATTAATTTTATATCCTTTTAATAACATTTTTGTAATAAAAAGTTAATATAATGAACATCAAACTGTTTCATGCTTAATGTAGTTACTTAGCTTCAATTCTATTTTTGTACATTGCAGTTCAAGTCATTTAATGAAACAGTTCTTCACAAAATATATTTATTTTTAACTAGTAGCAACATTTTTTATTTTAAGTCACGTCTTAATAACGCCTGTTGGCTACGTTTTACATAAAAAGCCGTATTTTTGAAGCTCAAGTTTTTGTTAGGTCTCTTGAATTAGATTAACTTCGTCCAGACTGGTACTGATGAGTTAATTACAATTCAAGAATCAACATTTACAAAGTAAAGCGAAATTACGGTAAACAAGCGAGTACCCCATTTGAGTTCCGCGTATTACTCCGTATGAAATGATATAATTTATTTGCCGTAAGTATCCAATTATCGTAACTTATTTCACTACATTCAAACTTTAACAGATATTTTCATGGATAAATCTTGCTTCGGAAGTCGTGATGAGTAATTTACGTTTGAGGGATACCAGACGCTTTGCAGTTATTTCTGCACAAAATATCAGGAAAAATGTCTGTACGTAACTGCAATGCAAAGAATCATTAGCTTTTATCCTTATGTTTTGCGTTGATGCCCAAAGAAAATCTCTTTACCTAACTGTTTATCGGATATTTTTGAATTGAAGTCAAATGATGACCATTTTTATTTCCTTGTATTCGATCTTTTCTGAAGCCTTAGCTCCCGTTCTAGTATTTTTAACAGCCAACTAACTCGCTATGTTGCGTTATTTTAGTTTTAAAAAAACATTCACGTTTCTCAAGCTCTGGAACAGGTATAGCCCCACTGGAAGGAAATGACATTTTTGGATGTCAAGTGTCCCTGGGGAATCGCAGGCGGTACAGGATAGCCCCCCACTCTGATTCTTGAATGTCATCCACCGTTGTGTTTGGCGCTCTACCCTCACCTGGCAGACCAACCTTCGGATCTACTACTGTTCTCTAGTCGAAGGATGTGACGTGGGAATTATATTGACAAAGCGAACTCGTCGCATGCCGGTCAATGAGTTCAGCAATACATCTTCAGTTAATTGAACGATCTCCTCGTTTTATAGGGAAAGCGGTTTGTACAACGGCCCCCTCGTAGTTTTTACTACCAAAATATAGTACAGGTGAAATCACCCTTAAGCGTCCCTTGATTTGCACCAGTTAATGTGCAAGATCGGTATTATAAATTTTCGCGTGACAATAAATGGAAACCGTTGAATACCCTTTGAAAATTGGTGAAGAACGATAAAGCTATTTGATTAGATTCAGTCATATATTATCAGTTCGGATTTGGTTATCAAGGAAAACGGACGTTTTTTAGTTGCTATCTCCCTAGAAATATGCCCACTGAATGCGAGTCCTGTGGCCAGGATGTCAAATGGCTCCAGTAGACTCTATGTCCTTTGGTTTGCAGGTAGAATGTCAGTCAATGACATAAGAAGATATAAAGCAGCTTAAAGTGTTACAGATTCAATGGGCCTGCGGAAACCCAGGATCGTAGCAGCGAGAATGTCGGAGAAGAGGAAAGAGCCTCTCCTGCGCTTTAAGTGAAATCAACAAACGTTGAATTGAAAGGGCAAATCTCAACCAGGTTGCAGAAAGTCCTGGAAACGATCACCGCGCTGCAAAGTGAACTTAAAAAATACATACATTTCTTTCAAAATGTGGTAGGCAATAAATTTAAATCAGTGGGGGATATAAATTCTTCCCTCGATAATTTAAGCGAGGGGTTTAATGTACTACGCAGCGAAAGCGCTCATTTAAAGAAACGTGTAAGAAACCTGGAGGCACATATGAATATGCGTGAGAAGGAATAACTTAGGAACACTAGAAATCTGTGGTATTTCAACCACTGAAGGTGAAATTCCCAAGGTCTTATGTTGTAAAACTGAGATGGCCTTGGGGATTTTCTTAGAAGTGAATGATGTAGAGTTCACTTACAGATTTAAGGGCTAAGAACATGGCCTCTGAATTTCATCCTTTTATCGTGAGGTTTGCTCAACCCGACCCGAGCTAAAAAATGTTTGCAAGTCCTTAGGGTAAAGGGAAATCTCGCCGCGTGACCTCCAACTTGAACTCCAACTTGGTTGCAACAGAAATGGGGAATTCGTATGTATGTCAATGAAATATTAACTCAGAAGATATAAGGTTACATTCTAGGGTAATAGATTTAAAACTTAACGGTAATATGGAATATTTCTGTGTTTGAAGTGGACGTATTTACGCTCCTAAAACAAATGGAAGTGATTAAATTACGTACAGTCAAAAATGATGATGATTTAAAACAGTAAAAATTAAAAAGGAAAAGTTGTTAATGTCCTAATTGTAAATATATTCATTTCCCTACCTTTTAAAAGCAAGAATTTTTCATTAGGGATGGTAATTTTTTTAATTGAAATATTTATTCTTTCAGAGCGTTAGAGGAATTAGAGGTAAACTGTGTACTTTTAACTTATCATTGCAAAATTCCAATAATGGCGTATTATGTTTCAGTGAATCTTGGTTAAACCAGTCACGTGTGACTCAGAGTTGAGTATGAATGAAAGACATAAAATGTACAAACAGGACAGAGACTCCACTGCCACTGGAAAAATATTAGTTGGTGGCGTAATGGTGACAATTAGGATATATTAGATATCTCATAGAATACACGAACTGGAAAATAATGATGATAATATTTGGATTTAAATTATGCACTAGTAGAAAGAAATGGACGTATCTCTGTGTTATTTATTCAAATTTAGCTATATTCTTATTAATTAAATCAGTCACATCAATCACCGTGTTTACTGTAAAATTTGACCTCTCTCAAAGCGAGCGTTTCAATAAAAAATTCCCTCATATAACAAATATCCATACCTGATGCGCCATCACAATCTACGATACCATTGGATGACCTCTCGACGTTCCCTCGTGCTGGCTGGTGGCAATTCTACCGAATGTCCTCGAGGAGGGTGTGACGCGGATTGTCAGCCTGCTTGTTGATAGTTGATCGGAATGGGTCGGGAAGACATTCGGAAGCGTGGCGCTTGCCTCTGAGTGATTAGGGAAAAGGAGTGACCTTCTATCAAAACTTTGATATTTTCTATCACTCTCTCTCTCTCCCTGCAGAGGTCTCGCCACCACCGGGACTCCCTGGCCTCGACCTCGTCCACAGCCGCCGAGATCCCTCAACCATTGGATGCAAAGCAGCCGCCTTCCACCCGCTCGGCCGCGGCCTCGGCGAGCGACGGCGGAATTGAGACTGCAGAGTCCACGGAGCAGGTCGACGGAATCTCGCCCGAAGACCTCAACAAGGGCCCACCATTCGGTGGCTACAGTGGTGGATACCTCGCCAAGCAGAGTGAGTACTCTACTCGTCATCTCTCGTTCTGATGCATGGGCTTAATCACATTCGTTCCGTCTGTACACAATCCTAACCTTAGGAGTCTCCCGTTGGAAAATGGTGTCCTGGCAGGGGCCATAGAGCCTCCTCGTAAAATGAAAACGGAATTGTTTTTCAAAAAATTTTTATTTAAAAATTTCTTCAAATTGAATAAAGTTTCAATTTCACGTTACAAGTGCATCATGTTGTGGACCGTGATTATAATTTAATCAGGTTTCCCGCCGTTATAGTCTCCTGTAGCTCGCATGGTAGGCAGTTTTAATTTCCCGGCCTTTAATTAAGCGTGTAATGAAAACAAAATATTTTTGTGAAACTGTTTTATTTTACTTTCCTTCCAGTTAAATATTTTAATAGACTTTAAAATGCGCGTAACTATTGCATCCTGTTGTCGTGAGTAACGTAAAATGCTGTGAATTTGAGAATGCATTGAATTAAGGCGTTCAGTGAAATTACAGATTTTTACGGCTGCATATATCCACGTAATATAATATTGTTCGATGCTCGTTTTGAACGTTTTTAACTATTAAAGAATTAAAACGATGTTTGACATTTAATTTTGGTCAAAAATATTTTCCTAGTTGTGTTTATAATATGGAAAATACATTTTCCTCGAAATCAGATCATTTTCAACATTATTAATTTACTCACATGAGAATTATCACCTGATAATTTACTGCACATTTGTAATTTAGTCAGTAAATAAATGAAAAAATTAATTAAAATGGAAGTATTCCAAATTTACCTTGTATTAAAGTGTATCAATTAGCGTGTTCACCCTTGATATTTCATGTTATATGCCCGTAATAGGATAAATTATTAAATAACAACATGCCTAACGACTCTGAATTATTAAATATTTTAATTTGGAAAGGCCAATTGTATTTTCCGACCATCGCAATTAGATGTAGTAAAAATTCCTAATCGTTCTATGTGGCCTCGTATTTGTGCTAAATGCCCCAGTTAAATACAAGTCTTTAAACATACTAGGCTGATGCGTTGTTTCACCGATCGGTTCAAAACATGTATCTAGGGCGAAAAAAATGTCTTCCAGCGAAAACGGCGTGACTTCTTGGAAATGATTCATAACGAGCATGAAAACAATAGGCAATTACGTACGGAAATATTTCCAAATGTAATTTCCTAGTCTACTCGGGTTTTGACTTGCAAAATTACCATCAATCTACACGTATGGAATATAGCTTCATAATATGGTGGGTAGGAGTGGGCCTCACAATCTCAAGAAAAAAATCTCACTTTTAAAAATCAACTCCTTCATTTTAATTCTAACCATAATTTTTTTAATGAGCAAAGTTCTACGCCTTGGTTCGGGAAATAATCAATATTCCGATGCCATAGCCTAGTATTCGGAAGGAATTATATGCAGCACAAAACATTTACGTGTAAATAATAATAAAATATTGCAGACAAATAATGGAAACGTAGTAAAGAGAAAAATGATCAGAACTAGCCGTTAAATTCATTTTTAGTTCCATCACGGTAAATGTTGCTGATCGAATGATGGAAGTTCATCTTCCGCGGAGAGTGATCCGGTAAAATCATCAGCTGAGTGCCAAAAAATGGCAGACTGGTAGATTTCTACAATAAACCCAGCCTCTAAACGTCATTTCGTTTATGAAAAAAGCGGATAGCATTTTTTTAGAAAACTGGGGTTTATCAACTAAAGTACGAGTACTCCGAGGCGAGCAAAGGTGAGGGAATTTTAGTGAACGAGTAAAAGTTTTGCTCTTGACTCTAATAATAAAACAAAGTTAAAACTACTGCCTTAGCCAAACATTTAGGTAGCGGCCACAGAAGTGACTTAACGCTATAAATATTACACTGTGATGCTAAAGGACTCCGGTCTGACGCTCTTGGGCAGTTTGAGAAGTTTTTACTCAAATTGTTTAAATAATTAACGATATCTTGTATCCCTCCCACTCAATCTGCATTCCTCCCTCGCCCTAGCACTCTCTCACCTATCCTTCAGCAGTCCCACTACCCCACAACCCGACGCTCTTTGCCACCACCTGAACCCAAGTCTTCCCCCTCATCTAAGCCGTGTCAGGGCTCTTTTGTAAAACAACGAATGGACTCGGTCTTAAACCTTGTGAAAATTCTCCATAAAATGTGATAAACTAATGCTCGGTATTATTCCCCATTCCTGTCCATCTCCCCTTCCTACCATAAATGGAAAGTGAGTGACAGACCACCAAAATTCCCCCTTTCCAAACTTCCCCATCCCTGTTTTTTCCTGTGATCCCAAACGTTCTGTGGAGAGATATTTTCATCTAAATTCTCCACCCTCCTCCCCGGTATGGAGCACCTCAAAATGACAGTAACACTCGTTTCATTTTTCTTCCGTCTCTCTCCCCTACGCACTTACTTTCCCAATTCTACTCGCACTGTACATAAGTGCGCTGTGTTGCATCTGTGAACCAGATGATTAATTTGGTGTGTAACCTGGACGTTGAGATAGATTTCAATGTGAAATTACAATAGCGTTTAGTGTTCATTTCCATCTATTATGAGGTTTCAATAATTTCTTTGGTGACAGAAGTGATCTCCAGCGTCGTGTAAGATTTCTATTGTTCGTTCTCAATATTCTTACTGACACGCAAAAGGGGGGATAAGTGCATAGAAGACTGGGGGGGGGTGGTTTACGGGGCACTTGCAAGCTGGGCGTCATGCGCAGTGACTGAATTTAGTTCGGGTTTGTCCAAGATTTGAATGCTGCCCGTCAAGGGGAAAATATTTCTTCGGCAAGTAAGCAGATGTAATTAAGCTGAACTAATCTGTTTGAGAGAAGGAAACAAGATTGTTTTGCCACTTCCCTCTAATCTTTCCCTTCTCGGGATGCAAACAGCAATCCGGGTATTACCTACCCTATTCTCCGAGGTGGACTAGACCCATCTTTGCAGTAGACTATTGAGTCCCGACCAGATTATCCTGAACGGACTGTTTTAAGTTATCTCTCCTGAGGTGATATCATTTTAGTTCAACCTTCTATTTTGGAGCACTGACAAAATTCCAACTGCGTCATGTGCTTGGGAGAATAAGAGGTCATTGGTCGCACCTAATGTCGTCTAATAATTATTCGAAATTCACCATAGGAACTGGTTATAAAGCGATTTTATTTTTTTAAATTTTATGTACTTCATGTTCTGTTCGACCATTATTGGCTAGGTGGTTAAGGAGAGTGAGCAAATGTTCAACAAATAGAAAGTCTTTCTCGGCACAGAATACAGTGTAGAACATGCCTAATGCCACTAAATTTCTTATGCTTTAAATATGGAACCACTACTGCTACAGTGGAAGGTCATATAACTGGAGATTTTACTTTTTCCGTGCATATGACGCGGGCTATCGCCATAGGACCTCTTCAATTTGTGTTTGTTTCATCTCGTAAGAAACTTTGATCGTCAATTTCTATAGGTAAATAGCTACTTCCGGTGAAATTATTCCTCCCAGCGACATAATCACTCTAGGGTATATTTAACGACATTTAGCGTAACTAGCGCCTTAGGTATTGTTTTGTTTCACTTTTCTGGTCTGTGGTATTACATCCAGTTTCTTTTCGTAAACGAGAGATTTTTAAGATAATTAATGAATTCATATAACGTTATTAAAATATTTTCCAGTGAAACTCATACAATATCGAAAAATATCTTCACATTCGGAAGCATAGCGAGGGAAATATAAATCATGGCTTATTCCTATCACACATATTAATGTCAACATGTGAGTCAAATTGGGTCAGCATAAGGGTCAAAATATAAACGCATGATTTACTGCTGCATTTTTAAAATGCCTAAAGTCCTCACGGTATTCATTTGTGCATACATACATGAAAGCTGGTACAAGAATAATTGGGCACGAGTCATTAAACGAAGAGATAAAAAATTGCGCACGTAAAATCAAGAAAGACATAAACGAATTGATGACCTGATAAAATAATTGTATAATTATAAAACTCGGGCAAGGTTAAAATGTGTATTTTTTCCTGGTTTTCCATTAGATGTGGCAGAATAATTGTGTTTATATATACTTGAATAAATTAAGATTATGTGTATAGCCATTACTGTGTATGAAGTCACATTTCGACCTATTATACTGTAATTTTGCTAAATTGTTAAATATTGGCTCCTCAAGTGCCATCCAGCAGCGATGTGTGATTATCTCACGGTTTAAAAGGAGTTCAGTCCCCCTAAACACTCCTGTTCCTCCCGTAGGCTTGATTAGATCTTGATTCTGGATACCGGCTCAATTGACATTTGAGCGTTCGTTTTACCCTCTTTTAAAGCCGAAAGGTATAATTTTAAAATGAACGACTATCCGACCAACGTGACAGGCATGGAGTTATCTGTCTGTCCCTTCAATGTTGTAACCGGATTTTTTTTCTTGCGTTTTTTAATCAAGTATTTTTCTCTCGAGCAATTTTAGCATGAAACCTGTGGAAAAAAATCGATAGACTTACTGAATTAGACACAATATTTTACTCTACTGCCTGCTGGCGGGAGAGCGAGAGCCATTTTGGTGACTTTCCAACTTCAGCGAGGGCGAGACAGAAGGATATGTTTCTACCCCTATGGATGCCAGATTTAACTGTAATTTCAGAACTAAAAATGGAAATGCTATAGCTACCTTTCCTAGTGGCTGTAGTTTAAAAGGGTCTTTTCCAAATTTTATTCATCTGTTCACGCATTAAAATCAAGCCTTTCACCGGGCTTAGATAATTGACAATTTTTTTTGTTAAAATTATCATCAGACGTAACTTCGGTGATATAAAAACCTCTCCATAAGCATCCCTCAAACCCCTCCTACTTTGCTCACCCTATTTCCAAATTCGGAAGTGGAAAATGTGCATGCATTTGCTAATAAAGCATCAGGTGCTTAAATAAGCCCTCTTCAGGTTTACGTAGGAAACGTTTTGCAACACACTGAACTGTTATTCTCTCTTTCCCCGCTCCACTCTCTTGCTCATTACCCTTAAAAGCTTGGGTCTTTCGAGTGGATGCTACGGGAACGCGAGTACAATATGACATTTATGGGTTGTGCTATTCCGCCGTCCACTTCTCCCGGTCTCAACTGGAGTTATTGTGGATGTAAACTTTACACAAAACCCATTCACTCTGAATGATTTAACGGTGGCGTAGCCTAGCTTGTTGCACTGTTAATGTTTACCTTGACGAATGAAAGCAAGTCACAGTCATCCCACGTACATGGTACATGATGTATAGGTGTGTTGTTCTTATGAATACAATGCATCGGTTTCCCTTATTTGTTTGCTTGTAAAGGGGAAACGCTAGAAAGGCAAGTACTGATCAAAGGGTGATAATCATTTCATATTTTACTTTTTCCTTCCATTTTTTGTAAGAAAGCATTGAATGACTCAAGGCAGTCATTTTAAATAACGTCGGGTTATAATGTAGCATGATATCCTCTGATAGCTTACGTGCCTAAAACATTTGAATTAGCCTGTGAACGCACAAAACGGAGGTAATTCGGTATTTTTCGGATTTTGTCATCATTTCTAAAGTCATTCAGAGTGCAATGGAGTGGAAATACCTACATTCAAATAGCGGAATTTAATTAAGTGAAAAAATCAAAGTTATCGTGATTTGTATCAACATTAACATATTCGTCAAACAAGTAGGTAAAGCATTCACCACAGACACCTTTCTTTAATTGTTCTTTTGTTGATTCCTAAATGTTAAGTTCCGAACAGCCACACCAAGCAAAAGTATTCAACGTCTGAAGGGTAGGCAGCAACATCACATAGTAGAGCAAGCAATTGCATACTTTGCAGGATGACCATATTGCATTTTTTTAGCGTCCTTTTAGAGTCAAAGTATGTTTTTCCTCGTATCCTATTCTCTGATTTAGTATCTACAGCTTCAATTCTTCGCAATTCACAGTGATCCAAAAAATTATTTGGAAAATTAGGTTATTTATGGTTTATCAGTTTCATACTCCGGGTAAAGCGAAAGTGGTCGTAACAAAGAAAGTTTCGACAACAATATTCGAAATGGCTTCAGTTCATCCGTATAAGAGAAGGAAAAAGTAAAATGTAAATTCTCGTCAAAATGTACAATACATTGTATTATCGTTTTATTTCATGATATTACCATTTAGATTTGCGCAAATAGTCACTAAAATTTACCCATATTAGTATATTTTTCACGAATATGCAAGTTCACAGCGTTTAGCTTTATCCACGGTTTCACGTAGTGGCGGAAGGTAATGGAATAAAACACCTGAGGGTACGAGGTTACAAGTGTATTATCATTTTTTTTTCTGGATATTCCATATCCCTAAAATCGGAAGTATTCAAGTTTGGTCCACCAGCCTTCTTCTACTTAAATTTCTTTGGAGACGTTCTGGTGACGGAAGATCAAGGTGGTGACTTATGTAGATGTCGAGCTCTTCCTTTTCCCTTGGCAAAAAGTATTGAAACTCCATTATATTCAAGCAAAGTTTTAAACTCGTATCGCAATACCGCGATAATCTTCATGGAGAAAATCTTTTTCTTACTCGTCGGTCGCTAACTCCATGTCCAAACCAAAGAGAACGCCAAGATATTCTTACGAGTCGTGGTTATTAGGAAAAATCGCGATGTGTAGATAAGTTAAAGAGTTTCACATATTTCTTGTTCCATAAAAATCCACTTTTCCCCTATAAGATGGTCTTACAGTTGCTCCAATTGAACTCCATCCCTACATCCCTGGTGTTTTCCTACGGCATCCAGTGTCACACGGAGTTTTTTTCATGGGAAACAAAAAGTGTGATTGACCACATGTTCTTCATTAACGGGACAACAAATAGGTTTCCCCTTCGAGTGCCTCAAATTGAACGATATCATGAGTTTTGGAGTACAAAACAGAAGGGAACTTAATATGTAGCCATGATAAATAAATACTCCGGCGAAGCGTCGAAATTCTGCTGAAACCGGCCACCCGACACGTGGAAGATTAGACAGAGCTTTCATGAGTGGTAAGAACGTTCGATTTGAGATGCAGCGTCTTTATAACGGACTCAGTCAGTCTCGGCATGGTGATGAATAGCTCATTTGGAATGGCGTCGAAGTCCTCACGATAGTTCAAACAGGTAATTTCTAGGTTACGCTTAGAATGAATAGCGTCAGGGAACCTACGGTTATACATGTGCAACCTGTAATATCATGCTTAATCGCCCTCTTCTCATTTTCCCCTGTGGCGATTGGTTGAACGCTTAGATGGATTAGGCTGTTTTAGATAAACTTGATCGCTTTACGAAGGTATACTCTACCTGGGTGGCATCACAATACTCATTAAGGGCTTTACATCGTATTAGTATCCGGTTTAGTAATTTTTGTTTACTGTCACTCCTCATACTATTATTAAAGATAGAAGTAGGTCGAGAATGCTTCACAAAAACTACCACAAATTGCTATAGACTTCCAACCCACTACCAAACAGCGTTAACACATTTTGGTTGCCTCCAATTTTTATTTCCGCGGCTCTTCCTGCCTTCACTCTCACGCCATCCAAAACCCGTATTTCCTCTCTCTCTCTCTCTCTCTCCGTCTCGCTTAATTAAACTTCTCCCTTCTATAACAGCCTTTAGCGTCCCAATTACCCTCACTACCTTCTCCTACCATATCCATTTCATCTTCTTTCTTCGAATATCCCCCGACATCTTCCTTTCTTCTCATTTAATATCTAACACCTTATTCTTTGTCTTCATCTTCCTACTGTCTCCCTGATTCTCCATTCTCATGCTTCCATTTTTAATCTTCTCTCATCTACGGAAAATATTTGAAAACTTCCAGCCCCATGCTCAACATTAATTTCCCTTTCAATATTTTTGTGTGCAACGTAGGGCTCAGCCATCGAATTGCGTCATTACCCTTTTTATTAAAGCTTCTTCCCTCCTAATTCTATATTACTCTTCCGATTTTCACCCAAGACACTCCAAATACGTGACATGGTGCAACTTCAATTTATGCCCGTCTACATTAAGTTTTAAATTAGCTTTCATATGTTTCGAAAACCCATTCTTCACGCCTCACTATGCTTTATTTGTGTAGCATACCTCAGAATTTGACTTCTTAATGTGTCAATAAATCAAAGCCAACTGCTGCCCATTCAGTTTCTTCATCCTCGACTAGTATTTGTGGGGAATGATTAATACACAGTTTTGACTAAGTTGCCTATCCTTCAACACTTCTCGTATATTTTACAATATCATAATTAGCAAATTAACAAACCCCACTCTGCTGTGACGAAAACCTCAAAATCCATGAAGCAAATAAAGATCAAATAAAATCACAGTAATCAACCCGAAGGTCGGTTTGGTAGGCGAGGGTAGAGCTC
>LYUA01000064.1:727131-739708 GCA_002093875.1 Calopteryx splendens | reverse complement strand
AGATTATTAGGTGTAAACCTTCCCCAAAACCCGTCTTGTTAGAAACAAATTCAGTAAATATGTAACCGAAACTAACAGAAAATATTAATTTGTTAATAAGATGCTGGTTAAATATGCTGATAGCTAAAAAGAGCATTTTTACATGCTCACTATATAATTTAAATATTCCGTCCATACGGTATATGGGTACTTTACGTGGTTATTTTTGATTATGTGTTTTTGATTATGAAAAAGTGTAGCTTATGACACCAAGAGGTATTAAACAACATTACAGTAAACTAGGCTAATACGACTAGTAGTGTTGAAGGACTTAGTGTGGGAATCGCCCTGAGAGGAACTATTAATTATTAAACGTTAAGGCCCGGGTTTATAATCATCTCATAGCTCTTGGAGTCTCTGAGCAACTACCACGCATTTGAATCTTTCACGTGGAGGCAGACAATGGCTTATCTGAAGATAGTGACACGTGGATCGGACTGAATAATGAATTTGGAAAATGTCGTACTAGAATATATTAGGAAAAACATAAACGTTTCAAGTAGCAGGTAAACCGAGATAACAATTTTATAATAAAATTCTAATAATCCACATTTGGAAGGGGTTTTGGGCAGAACAATCTTTGTAATTTCCATAACGGTCAGGCGTCAGTCAGGATGGAGAAATTGAAGGGACAAAAATATTGGCAGTTGATAGGACAGCCTGGATGAGCTGCTAAAAACCATTCCCCGGGTTAATAACCCGTGAAAGTGATTCCAATTCCTACTTGAGTGCCACGCTGGGAGTGCGTCGAGTGAATTACATGCAGTCGCCGATTATGCATCATGCTGCGTTTATGAAAACTGAGATAATAGCACATTAACTAACCCGAGGGATGGCTTAATAGGTAGCTCTCGCCTTTTAATAAGCCCTTCACTGTGTTGATGGCAAACATTAAGTGGTGATGTTAAGTTGGTTCCCGTTAGTACATTTCTTTTCCAGAAGGGTGATACGTGAGCCTAAAATACTTTACGCTGACGGGTATTGATGGAAACATTATGCCCAGTTAAGCCTTCAAAGAGAACATTTTTGACAGCACTAAACCAAATCGTTGAATATTTCAATGAGCATGATTATTTATATGTTGTTTTTAATTCTTTTTTTCCGAATGCTGAGGGGATAGAGATTTTTGTGAAAGAGAATAATGATGCTGTGGAATAGCTTGCGCTTGATGGATAATGGGATACTAAAACAAATAATCTTTCTGTTTCGGCCATAAGTTTTAATTCTCAGATCATTTTAACTTCAATTTCCACTCTTCATGAAGTTGAATAAAACCGATAATCTGACTGCTCACCTAAAATATTATGTGACATCCGTTCTGTGGTAGCGAAGGCCCAATTCATGTTATATTTTATCCTTTGATCTTGTTGGTATGAATTGTTGGAAATATGAATTTTTCTTGGTATCCTTAAATTAATACGTTCAGTGGAGCGGTTATTACAAAATCATTTAGTTTTTTGATGGGAAAAAATCAAATCCTCTTTCCCCTCAATCTCTTTTAGTTTGAAACCATGAAGGAAAGGGATTGGTTTGAAAATGGATCATTCGGTCGCTTCCCCTTGCTGGCGTTTTTATTAAATGAATATTAATTCCGTCAACGAGTGTTTGTCCCAATAACATAGTTATTCGATATTTGTGATCACCCCACTACCTGTCACCTCTGAATCTGCACGCTCTTGCATTGCACTGAAAAAAATGATGGGGTCCTAAAATCTGCAGTCGCCTATTGTTCGTGAAAAGTCAAGTGTGGGGCGTTATTCCAGGAAAATGAGTACTTTGTGATCATGTCTTAATGAAAAATAACTTCTAATGCTACTAATTCTTTTGCACCCAAGGGTGATTTATTCAAAATTTTCATTCGAAGTGTAATTTAAAGATTTGTTGCAATACTATTCTATCAAATATTCATTGAATTGTTTATAAATAGATGAGAAATGAATTTTCATTTATTAAAAATGCCCAATGTCATTTCAGTTTCGTTTTCATAATTTACATCATTTGGGACTTGTGCAACTGATTTAGACAAATATTGCAATTCAAGTAACATCTTGAAACTTTCCCTCGATATAATGCTGGAACGCTTTTATAATCGACTCTACTTACCTTTTTTCTTCAGTATTTGTATTTGTTGAATGGTGTTGTTTGACACAACATCTGTTTCAATTAGAACGTCTGATGTAGCTGCCTAATCGGTACAAATTAATAAGACGGAATTGCCGTGAGGGAATCAATGAGCGATTGTAGTGCGCCATTGCTTACCAAGAGATCCCAATGTGGATGGGTTCCAATGCGGCAAACTTCCAAGTCCATGAATCCTTTGTAACTAATACTTATTAATCGAATAATAATACGGATAACCCAATATTGTACACTTATATTTGCGAAGGGGGTTAAGATGAACCGTGAAATGATACTTAGTTAAGCATTAAGAGGTAGCGTAAAAGTTAAAATTAACAAAAGATATGTGAATAAAATGTTTTTACAAAAGTTAGCTTCAACTAGTAGCTATGTGTAAATGAAATAAAATCATGTAAAAATTGGTGATTGTTTGAAGAGCTGCATACGGAATTTGGCCATTGTAGAATTTAATTTTTTGTTTAAGAAATTACATTGAACGTGTGTAACCGTAGATAGAAATAAAGTGAAGTGTGTTTACGTGAAAATTTTTATTATGACCCTAAAATTGTTCCTATTTTCCATTTTATACGGTTTCATCGTGAATATTTTTGTGTGTAATAATTTATTATATTTCGGTGGTCAATCGATGTTTTCTTGCATTGAGAGAGGTCCCCAGAAAACATATATCTCAGACTCTATTTTCCCTCTTACATGAGGATCATCCAGAAAGTTCTACCCATTTCCTCATATATGGCGCAAGGTACCCTCGATGTCGTGTCACGTAGATTTCTCCGTCTTGGTCACTTGTTTTCTTCGTTCGTTGCAAGTTACCGCACATCCTTTTACGGGTTTCGTCATTTAGGCGGCGTGTTTATAATCCCAAGTACAATTTCTAAACCCACTATGAACGTAGTGTAACTGTAATACGCTTTCTGGACGCAGAAAACGTGCGCTCGGTAGAGATTTTCCACAGAAACATGGCAATGCATGGTGGCGGTGTGATGGACACTTCAAAAGCACGGAGTTGTGTTCGACATTTAATGCCGGGAGTGAAAACGTGAGCGATTATCCGCGCTCTAGCCGCATGTCCCTCATCACGGAAAACTTAAACGTGCGTATGTATGATCAAACTGGATCGACGCTTGATGAGCTTGCATTCTCGGGAATATCCCGATCCCTGCTCCACCGATTTGTCGCTAAATATCTCGGTTACGAGAAAGTTTGCGCGCAGTGGTACCGGGAACGCAATCAAACAAGCATAAACGACAACGCACGGGCCCAGCCCTAACGTTTAAGACACACTACGAGCTTGAGGGCGATGCATATCTGGATCACATTTAGACCGAAGCTCAAACTTGGGTTCATCACGTCACTCGTGACCACAAACGCCAGATCCTCGAGAGGCATCGCAAGGATCCCTAAAGACGTGCAAGCTCAAGCAAGTTCTTTCCACAAAGATGATCATAACTACAGTATTAGTAAAGGTCTCCTCTTGAGTGACTTCATGTCCCGTGGTGCAAAAATCAATACCGATGCATATTGTGAAACATTGTGGAAGCTGTGAAGGGCCATCTAAAACAAGCGGCGTGGAATGTTGAGTAATGGCGTGATGATCCTCCACGACATCGCTGTCCTCATCTCCTCACGCGGTAAAACAGACCAAAAAGCTGTTGAATGACTTCAAGCGGGAATTTTTTTACCATCTTACGCACAGCCTGGACCTAGTTCCCGTTGAATTAACTAATTTTTACGATTGAAAATATTTTTTGGAGGTCAAAAATTTACAGATGACAATAAGGTTAAACAAAGTGTGACCAAGTGGTTTCAGAATATGGTGAGAGAGGACTTTCGAGAGAGAATCGAAAAATTGGTTATGCACTATAACGTATGCAGGAACATTGGCGGTGATTATGTGGAAAAATCAGTAGATATATATGGAACACAAATTTGAAAACATAATCTAATGATTATTTGGGTAGTTATCATTTTGAAAAAGGTATAACATTCTGGATGACCCTAGTAGCATGACAATGAACAGAATGAAAATTAAAATCATAAAATAAAGAAGAGAAAATTCTAAATGCAGACGAGGGTAGACATCCTGGATGTTCCTTTACCTTCCTGGGAAGCAGCATAGATTGGGATTAAAAATCTTGAAATGATATCAGTGTAGGTAAGCACGAGCTAAGGAAGCGCTCATGATGAAGGGGCAATCACAGTGCTTGAAGAACGATGGAGTTACAAATGAGGAGGCAAATATTACATGAAAGCATTGGTGGAGCGTGGAAGCACTCTGTTGATTTGGGACATGGACCGAGCTGAAAAATCGCATCGGAGGAGAATGGGTGCCTTCGAAACCCGATGATGCAGGTGAAAAGGCGCTGATGCCCAGATGAACCGATAAGATGAGAAAGGAGGAGTAGGTACGCGAAATTGAAAATGAGAAGGCCCTGTGCAGCTTTGTGCGGAAAATTAGCCTAATGGATTGGGCATACCTTGATGCGGAATGGATTTAATACGAAAGGAAAAAGAAGAGAAAATAGTAGAGAGTTTCAAAGAGAGAGAGATAAAATGGTAATTACGTAGACCAAATAAGAATGGTAGGGAGGAAGAAGGGCTATTATATGGTAAGAAAATTCGAAAAAGATAAATGCGACTGGAGGTCTGCAGTCAGAAAGCCTTTTGCTTTAAGACTAAAGAACTTGATTATTTTTTTACTCTTGGACTCCCAACCTAAAAACCTAAATGTAATTACGCCTTCGGCAAACTTGGATCACCTTTGACCCACATTATTATTTATTTTTGTTTCCATTTGAGTTTATTAATTATAGATTGAGTTTATTAAAGACTTATTTATTGCGGTTAGCAAGTTAATGCTCGCTAACGAGCTATCTGAACTGCTCATCAATTCTGAACTTGGCGGTAACCTCAATGTTAAGTACGCTTCGACGTTAGCTAACGATTGGATTTAACGAGACATTATAACACTCACCTGTCAACTGCCTATTCTAATGGTTAAAATTCAACCACCCCTACAATATAAAACAATACAGTAAGGTCAAAAATCATGAGTAAATTACACCAGTTTATTTTGTTTCCTTTCCAACGGACGCTCACCTCAGTTCCGATATTTGAAAATAATATTGTGCTAAACTTTGATCCATGACATTAAGGCCGTTTCCAGAAAAAAACACTATGCCCGCACATGAATTTCATAACTTATAATTTAACTAAAATAGGAACGAATAACTTTCCATTGTTGCACTTTTCAATATGCAAAGGTGGCCGAGGCAAAAAAAGTATAGAAACAGGTTGGAAAGAACTCTGCTCCATCCATTTTAACTAGCTGAAACCCCCCACTCTGCCTGGGAAAGACTTTTTATTGAATAAAAATGGCTTATAAGTAGATTTTGAAGGAATTCCGCAAGCGTCATGATTCAAGAATGCCTAGGTCATGCTGCAAAAACGTTAGGAGCCCATTGGCATGAATCATTCCCCTTTTCGGCAGCTTTTAATTTCTGCCACTGCCATTCAGTTCAAAATGGCTTCCTTCGTAATTCATTTCCTCTTCTCTTCCCCGCAAACAAACATTCTCTCATGCGAAGAATTTTTCAAATTTTTCACGTCTCCGTCATCATGTCTGCTACGTTTTTCTCGAAGTTCCTGCACTCGTCTCCTCTCTTCCCCGAATCATATCTCACTTTTCATTTTTTCCCCTCCCCTACTCAGCTTTCTCCGATGTAATTCTATAAAATCTCCCGTCTACGCATATTTTTCATACCTAAAACCCAAGTGTTTGAGGCACATAAACGCCACGTTCCATAAAAAATAACCTCGATTGACCCTCCCCTTTACGTCACTTAAAGTATCGGTGTTCACTTCAATCCTTTTTTTAAATGCTTCCTATGCTGTTACGATTCTTCCAATGAATGATTTCCATGAACCTTTCCTTTTGCTCAGAAAAAATAAGGGACTGGGAAAAAATAAGTCAGTTGTTTCATCATTTCTATTTTATCGTCATGAATACTCTGCGATTACAATTTTTACTATAATTTTTCATATTTATTCTTTTCGTTTTCACATGAATTATCTTCTTCCCACACTGATCCAGCAATTTACGCGCCAATGACTGCAATCCTGTGGCAGAATGGATACCAAGGCTTTCAATCATCAGCATAGGTAGTCAATCGATTAGAGGCAGACGTTGTCCTAGATTCCAGAAAATATTTTACTCACGGACCTTGGGTTTCTTAAATATTTTCTCAGAGCCTTAGGTCCGTCTGTTCCTCTTTTCAGCTCTGAATTTCAGGTCCCCGTCATGCCTACCACAATCCACTATTCACTCCCGCGCTCTCCTTCCCCCTTCTATCGCACCATTAATGTACACCTCTTCTCTTTCTGCTTTCATCCTTTACCTTCTTTACTCAAATACACTTTTTCCTCCAGCCGAATATAATACTTCTTCGCTTGTCCTTCACTTGTTTTTTCCTCTCCTCCCTGCGTATTTCTTCACTCTTCTCCAAACTCGAATCCTCAAAGCCAACAATCTACGGTGAAGACGCAATCAGATTCCCGTCCTTCAATTCCTCCTCCATTGTAAAGTCTTCCTTTCATAACACATTTAACTTCTTAATGCCTTTTCATTGTACCAATTTTTCTATTTTCCTTCAAAATACTGCCATGAAAATGGAACTTTTCCACCTGCTGTAAATTATACCCTCTTGCTTTTATATAACTTAGCCTTATTGCGTATTTCTTGGGAATCTTATTCATTTCTTTTTCCTACGCTCTGCCTTGATTCTTAACTGCTCACATTTATCCTATAATGTGCACAACAATAACTGCTCAGTTAGCGTCATCACCCTCAAGTCTATGTCTCTCGCTGCCTACTTTCATTTTGGTATCCATCCCTTCCACGGTTCACTATGTCTCTACTAATTTTACTTGCTCGGCCTGAATCGCAGAAGTCAGGATTTCGACTTAATCTGCTATTCTTTCCCCTGCTCTTAAACGTATACTCTGTAAAACTTTAGTAACTTTGCTTTTTGAGCCCAGCAGATCTTCTCAAAATTCACGCAGCGAGAAATGGTAATGCTGACTACCTTCTATTTTCCGGTATATCTCTTTTATCATTACTAATAAGGGGCTTGTTGTTCCTCTAGGTAATCGCTTTCCTTTTGACACAATCTACCGATGATGTTTTGTAGTAATTCCCTAGTCACTTGTGGCATTAATCTTATGTTAAATTAGTTCTCGTATTCTTGAGTCTTTGCTCGGGGCGAGAATGAAAATTGGTCTAATAAAGTTTTAAGATTAAACGCGTCAGCATAAATATTTCGACTGACAATGAGTTGAAAAATTTCTTCTTTCCATTTTGCTATAAACTTAAGAGTAAATTCTTAGGAATTCTAACTACCTTGTTCGCCTTCATTGGGCAAAGCGCAGTTTTTTTCTATTTCTCTATTTGATATTTTAGTTCCCATTCCACGTTTAAACCTAAAAATCAGCCAGGAAACGGTACTGATGCTCAAATTAATTTGAATTAAATGTGAATGCAAAATCACGCTAAAACATGAAAACCGAATGCTTATCAAAGTGTTTGGATAAACTTGAAAGGAAAATTGAAAACAATTTCGCCGAAACAATTTGCTACCTAATTTGTAAGAGATGATGTGCATTAAAACGGCAAACGTAATGAATTTATTTTCTACATTATCATAGAACC
The DNA here is from genome assembly GCA_002093875.1 of Calopteryx splendens. Taxonomy (NCBI): domain Eukaryota; kingdom Metazoa; phylum Arthropoda; class Insecta; order Odonata; family Calopterygidae; genus Calopteryx; species Calopteryx splendens. Next base: position 731,826 of record LYUA01000064.1, on the reverse strand, counting down.
CATAATTAGTGTAATGACGAAATAAGCTTGCATAGAGTTTCACTTTTAATTCACTCAAATTGTGAACAAAAACCTTTAAACTAACCATATCCCATTATGAAAAAGCGAAATAAAATGATGAAGATGCACTTTGGGGAAGTTAGGCTTTCAAAACCATCTGGAATATGGAAAGTTTTATATCCGTCATTACGTGTGCCGGCACCTATTGTAATTTCCGCGTTTCGTTCCTATTTCTTTGTATAATTAATTTTATGAATCGCTGTTGAATGAAAAATGTTGTGCTTTGAAAATCAGTGTAGCGCCGACGATACTGAAAGTAAACCGATTTTGTAGATATAAAAACTCTAACAATCACCTAGTTGCATCCCTTCTGAGAGTTCTTTCAGTTCTAAATGAATTTTTGGTACATCTAAAAGAGCGCTATCCGTAGCAAGCCGTGCAAATAGCTGGTACGATATTGGAGATGATAATGATATGTCATTAATATTTGTTTCTCAACACGTGACGCTTAAAATGAAACTTATATTTTGTTTTCCTAGAGAAATATATTATGCCTACGTTTTGATTTAAAGTTTTTCACCATTGACGTTTGGCACCTAAGTGACTCAGATGCAAACAGAAACATGATTTAATTCTGTGTCATTTTATGATTATTTTCATTCGTCCTGAACGTGGCGTCGATTGTGGAAATGTAATGCAGGTGGAAACTTGAATATGGATTAAAGTTCAGAATGCACTATAATACCGTTAACGTAGTGTAATTTTTAATTATGGAGATAGGTATGCGAATTCTTGTTTCCATTAACAAAGAGGCGAATTCAAGTTTTTCGTTCGCACGGCACACCCTCCACGTAGATGTCAGTAGTTGTGTGCTAATGCAAATTACTCTAGCTTGCAATTCCTAAAAAAATATTCTACCGCTATTCCTTCGAAAAACTTGGAAGGTCAATTAAAAGAAGGCAGAATTAGCAAGAAAGAGAAGTTGACGTGTGAAGGTTAAAGGCTGAAAATTCAAGCAACCAGACAGAATTAAAACAAGAGAACGGTAAAACTGTGAAGCATACTTGAACAAAACAGGAATTGAATTGAAAAGACAAAGGGCAAAAAAATGTGTCTGTAAATGAGACTCCAAAGGACCAGGTTATTATTTATACCATCCATAGTTTACACCATATCCTGGGATGAAAGAAACAATGGCTCTCTGGGGAAGTCATAAAAAAATAAAAACCGGCCACCTTAACGTTTAATGTATTTCATATAGTTGATGCAAAGACTTCAGAGGCGCGTGTGTGCTGCATTATCCAGCATGCACAGTCCGTTAGAATCCTTTCAAATTTTCAAAGAGGGCGACCCAAATTTTGAAATCAGATCTTTCCAACTGTTAAGTAGTCGGCCAAGGAATATTTTTCTAACGAAAGAAACGATAATAGTGCGCATGTAGAGTCCACCAAAGTTTCAAAATAAAACTCCGTTCACCACCTCTCAAAAAATACGAAAACACCTGTAATTGTTCAAGTGCGTTCTAGATGTGTGTATTACATTAAAAAAGTAAAGTACAGAGGAAAGCTTTTAAATAATCAATGAAGTGAAGCAGAAGAGCGTATGAGGTCTGTTTTTACATCCCTGGGGAACGTGGCTGAAATTCGTGGCATCCAGAGATTCCATGTCGTGTTATCATAAATTATATAATCGAGTGCAAAAAAATGAATTCGCATGTGGTGAAGTTCCACCATTTGGGAGAGCTGAGAACGTTAAGGATTACCATTTTACCATTGGATATTTCTGTTTATAAGCCTAAGAAGCATATTCCGAGTTTTTTATAATACTTTTCAGGTACTCAGCCATTGAAATCAAGTAGAATTTAACTTTTTTCCTTTTTCAATGTTTTCTTGTACCTATTGTTTCTTCTAAAAAGATAACACTTATTTTAAATACACCCAACCAGTGTGAATATAATTTCATTTTCGTTGCATTGAACACCCCCAAAAGAAAATTCCTAAAAGTTACACAATCATTGAAATCAAACCGTATGCTTCTCGTATACCTCTACGCTCGATTATAGTATTAATTTCTTAAATTTCAAGGAAAAATATTTTAGTCCTAGATCTACAGCGTGATGGCTGTATTTCTCATTATTATGCTAATTCTCGTCAAGAGATTTAGATGAAAGGCCATTTATTATGAATTTCTTTTCTTTCTGAAAAATACCGCGTGTAAGATAGTTGTATTATGCATTACCCTCACGTGACAGTTCCGTCTTTCGCATTTTCTTGCTTTCAAAAAAAATAATGGATGATTTACATGGCTTAATAAATCAGCAACATTCAATAAAATCATAATATCAAATTATTAATGCTGTTCAACTATTAATACGATAGATTTTTTTTAATCATTGCAAATACCCTGTACTTAACGGGGAAATCTCCCTCAGTAACCCCTTCTATGAATTTTCTTGTATCTGCTTAAGCGTCGTTCATTGCCCTCTCATTCCTAAGCCTCCAGATCATCTACACCGGCACAGCCTTTATTCCAGCTCCACAAACTGTTATGTTAGGCCTACTCCAGCCATGTGCAAAATTATTCTTATGGTTCTATGAAGTCCTCACTTTGCGTTACCCTTTTTCGGGACGGAAATAAATTAGTCCCGTGAAGTCTAGAAAAAAACCTTTACCATAGGCGCTACGACAAAAAAATAAAATTACCCTCCGTGTTATTCTATTATCTACATCTACGTAGTACCTTGCAAGCCGCCGCGAGGGCGTGAGGTAAGAGGTGTAAGGTCACTGACCGTTAATGACATTGACCGTTTGTATTTCCTACTGTTATATACAGGAATGGTGCGTGGGGAAAAGGATCCCCCTTATGTATATGTTCGGCAGTTAATCTCTTTCAAATTCCCGTCGTGGTCTCGTCTTCCAGTTTGCATAATGCGGAGGTAAAATCAATCCTTCTGTTTCCGTATTCAACTCTAATAATTTGTAGCTTTCTAAATGTTTAAGTCGTGCTTAAAACCTTCGTTCTTTCAGTGGCTCACATTTAGGGCTACCCAATTACAATGTGGCGCTCTCTGTTCGTTCATAAGGGTTCTTCACGAAACGGGCAGCTTTCCTCAGTATCCTGTTTATTTCCAAGACGAGTTCCTACTGCGTAGCGTCCAAAATGCTCTAAGTGTACTCAAGATGAAGTCTAATGAGCGTGAAATAACACGTCTCCTTACCTTTTTCACAGGAATATTTTCCCACTATGCGTTTCATGATTCCAAATTTCTTCAATGCACCTCTTCAGATGTTCCTTACGCGTTTTCCCCAGGTTAGGTCTGACGTTAAGAGTGACTCCTAGGTATTTTAATTTGTCCGATTTTCTTTTTTAACCCTGCAAGTTTATAAGTGTCAGGGTGTATGGATTTATTTTCTCAGTAGTTCAACACCACAATTTTTTTCAAATTCAGCGTTAGACCCCATTTCTCCCACCAGACATTATTAACACTTGAGATCACCAGAAAGAGCCTCGTATTCGGATTTATTATTCGCATACCGGTAGATGACCGTATTTTGGGTGAATTGTAATCTGACATTGACAGAAATTCTGCAGTTAAGGTCATTTATTTAAAAGAGAAAGGGACCAATTACACTACACTGCGGGACGCCAGAGACTGCATCCACAAAATTGGAACTAACTCCATCAATTAACATTTTCTTTGAAGATACAAGTCTTCCGAGATTTATATCGCTACACTCCACGGAAGCCTTCACAGCGAATTATCATTTTCTGCTTGTGCTCGAAGAGAAAATCGTGAACATAATTAACTAGATACTTTTCCATTAACTATACGTAAACTCAGTACTTTAAGACGTTTATGCAAGAGTGGTACTTGCTTTTTGAAATCTAAAAAGATATTTTTATTAGTTTTCTTGATTCTCCTCATCTGAGGATGTCGTGGATGAATAAACCAAGTTGTGCTTCACACGATCTACTCTTTCGGAACCCATGTTACGTGCTTGTGACAAAAACTATCCAGGCACGAAGTTACGATTAGCCCTTGATTAAATTTCAGTTTTTATTTGTAATAAATGCCCGCTCCACCTCCGCGTATTATGTTTGACGAATGGTATCTGTTTTTAGTTCTAAGGAAATCCCTACATTAATTTACGAAAAATGTGTGAAAATTAATGATAGTTAAAAAATAATATTTTGACTGGAAAACATGATAAAAGACTCTCTATGTGTTCCGATTCACATGTTTGAATGTTTAACAACACTTCTTTTTACTTTAATATTTACTCAAATATTTATCTGGTAGTCTGGTGGGTGCCCACATTTAAGAACTGTTTTTTCTTTTCGGGCGATTCATTTTGACCACCACATGCAAAGCGCTGTGATTTTCTGGGCACCAAGCATTTAAGGAAGCCACAAGCAAAGGGATGGGCATAGGGAAAGAAATATGATTCCCCAATGACTTTTCTTACACTAATGAACGGATGACTGTTAAACTGTTGGATATATGGTAAACTAATAAAAGTGCCATAGCCCTTCAGTGCCATGCAGAATTGCCTACTTTCGTTCTAAAATTGCCAGGCTCTTTTAAAGTAAAATGCAGACCTTATATACAATATGTAATTAAGCTTAAAAATTGGTTAATAAATTCAATGTGCGAAAAAGTTAATAGAATGTAACCTGAGGTTTTTAAAAATAGAG
>LYUA01000064.1:713222-723571 GCA_002093875.1 Calopteryx splendens | reverse complement strand
ATATATATATATATATATATATATATATATACATACATACATACATACATCATATATCTGCGTCTGACGAGAGGTTAGGGGGAAGAAGGGACTACTATAGACTCAATTTCGCCCCAATAAATACAATTTATTATTATTATAGAAATGGTAGTAGCGATCGACTCATACTCCTGGGATCATCGATACTCGATCTATCTTACATTTAAGAATCACTTAATATAAAGTCTGAGGGATGTAACATTATAAGCCTGAAGAGAAAACTCGGATGATTCTGTTATTGTTTTAGGGTGCAAACCGGGATGGATGAATTCTATAATTATTCTAGCTATATGATTCAAAACAAATAGTTTTAATGGTGAAGAAATCGTGGCCCAAGCACCACAGCATACAATTGGTTATGAACGAATGTTTAGATCTCATAAGAGAGAGAGTTATATCGACAGTATACTTCTTAGTCTTTAACCAAATTTTATGAAATAGTTTGAAAATTTCGAGAACGTGGCACCCAGAATTGAATGGAGAAAGGATAAATATACTGAAAGCTTACTTAGACTCCGTTTTTGGATCTATGCTCATGTCCGCGAGCATTTGAGGGGTGTGAGTAAATATTCATGATAGGTGATTGGAAATTTACCTCAAGAGTGACAACGTCACACGAAAGATAAAGCGGACGGCACTTGACGATACCCAGCGTCGCTGACAGCTGGCACGACCCTTTCTTAATATTCGTGGTTGTTGGGAGTGCTCGAAATTCCAATAATGTATTCACTCTTTTGGAGTTTAAATTTCTTGGAGCTGAAAATATTGAATGTTAGGAATATAAACTATACCCTTTTCTCCAATTTCGGTGTTACCAATTAGTTTTTTAAAAAACCTGAAAGGATATCATGCTATCATTACACCCTGAAATGTCTTTTACATATCTCTGAGTGCATTTCCATTTCTTGAACTACAAATTGAAGAAAAAATTAAAAAAGGAACTGCTTCGGGATAGAATAAAACGTATTTGAATGGAGATTTTTACATTTCGCTGAAAAAAGCGTTACCATTAGTCCCTTCCCTTCGTCGTGTGCTTCTTTTAGATACACTCTGGTCGGTAAGAATACTGGAGAACTACATTCGGAATGGAAATTGGAGATCCATGAAGTCCTTGATTACAGTGATGTTAATGCCTTAATTTTATGGGTTCCTTAAAATAGTTTGAATGTTCTTTTTCCGCCTGAACCCATTTTCGCCGGCCGTGTCTTTTTTATGTTTGCCTCGTATTGTTTCAAATTATTTTTCTTCGTAACCTTGTGCAAAAAATCATTGGTTAAGCTCTTTACTCGAGTCCATTTCGTATTTGCAATGTCAATGGAAATCATCAATGCGAATTTGGTGTGGGTGAAGTTGTAAAATTGGTGTCCAGTCACCGCACATGACAGCAAATGTTTGATAGCCGGCAACCCTCGCTCTTTTAATAAGATTTCGTGTCCATGTTCCCAAGCAAAATCTCATTAGGCTAATGCCGAAGCAACACGCACTCTTAGCCTTTAATTTCGTTAAAGCAAATGACAAACCGGTGGTAAATATACCTAGATCACCAGGAATGCCCATTCATCTGAATAGGTAATTCAATTTATATCCGACGAGGTGTTTCATTCTCTCTTTATCGAAGCGTCTATTTCTATTTTTTCATGCTACTTTATATAAACTGTAAGAGCTACAGTATGCTTCCAACAGTCATTCACCTAGCTTACGATAAATTAGGGAAGACGATGAAATGATCGGTTAATCGGATTAATCATTCGCGGCTATATTTACTGTAGTCTAAGTACATTCAATAGCTGGGCATTAACGATTATACCCACCTATCAATCGTCTTTTGAATATGATTGCAATTTTCGATAGTCCCAGTTGTTGCAAATTTATCAAGCTTCAAAACATCTTGTATGCTAGCAAAAAAAAATAATTTTACAAAGTTTAAATTTAGTCTTCATCTACGCCTGAGTACCCATTTCGCACGCACGTGCCATCGTTTAAAGCATTTCAACCGAGTTAACACATAAAGAAAAGTTTAGTTAATACCTACCTATGTATGGTGGATTCTACGAGGGAAAAATTTGAGGGTAGATTGAAGACTATAAACTCGGATATAGAGAAAAATGGAGAAGATTAGGTGGGCAGAGAAGACGAGCGAAGAAGCATTAAGTTGATGTGGTAGATCAAAGGAAGCGGGAAAAGTGAGCAGAGAAAAATCTGAGAAGCAGTGCGACATTGAAGACAGTAATAAAAGAGAATGCTTAGTCAATTGGGATAGGAGGAGGAATGGAATACGGGTTTGAGATGGCTTGAATGGAGGTGGAAAGCATGAATGAAATTAAATAATAGGTTAAGCGAAGAAGAAGTTTAGGTGATGCGAACGCGTGTTTGAAGTCCTATTCATCCAAAAATAATATCAGCAAAAACCTGCTTGCCTCTTCGACTACCAATAATAATACTAAATTTGATTGCATTGATTTTCTCAGATTTCTGCTTTTTTCAACTATATTTTTTACAAAAGAAACTAATAGTTGTATTCGAGCAGAAACAGGAGATAGGACCTGCCTAAGGTAAACAAAATAATTTTAATATATTCAATTATTGTTTTTCTCACACAATTAACTTGTTAGTTATTATGAAGTGAATTTATTGTATTTAATGTATTTAATATGTAAATAATATGTTAATAATAATTTATTGTATTTAATATGTAATATACCCTCTGTAATGACCCCTAACAGTAATTGAAAATCACTCGTGGGGAAACATCGCACCTCACCTCCTGGCCATGTTCGGTACACTTAAATCCCTTTAGGCCCCGAGGCATATTTGTTGGGTCCGGCTTGGGAGTGGGATCGTCTCACTCGCGCGGGTATAAATCCGAGAAAGTCGGAGGGAAAAGCAAACAGGATTTAAGGTGCAACACAAACTATCGAGTATGCTATGAGCTTGATTTATAGCCAGGAATAACAATATCAAACGGAATCGATCTACCACACAGAGCGAGGATCCCAGTTACAAGACAAAATTTTGCTATTAAACGGTAGATTATCCTAATAATTCATTAAAGTGTCAATCAATATTCTATCAACTGACCGTTAAATTGATTTGTAAACAGAAATTACGGGTATTAAAATTATATGACAATTAACAACTCAGGCTGACATAACTTGAGTCCTAATTAAATTACAAAATTCATTACCGATTTCATATGGCATGTAATTTGAATAATTCGAATAGTATTTATCGCGGCACTAGCAGTTCTCCTTTTTGAGCTCTCTTTCGGCACATTTCTTCGCCCTCGGACTAGGCTAGCAATACTAGGGGACACACAGACTGACCGTAAACGTTGCCCTGCCACCCAAAGCAGCCCGGCAGGTGGCTGAAGTGAGCACCTTGGGCTGCTTTATCTAGAGATACTACATGATTCTTTGCTATCGTTTACTTTTTCAAATGGTGATGATTGCTGAAGGAGTTGAATAGCGCGCATCCTAACATGCCGCTCCCTACGAAAAGTCTCTTTTAATCGACTTTTATATTGCGTTGGAATCCTCTAAATTATGAGATGAAATTGGTCTCAAAAGTCATCTCACAGATTAACACCGTACAGAATCTGATGATCTCATTCTCCGTCAGTGGCAACAGGGTTAATGATTGCTCACTCTTTCAGGACAATTTGTCACTTAGACGATGGGCGATTGAATTACTCCAATTGAGCCAATCGAAATCCTCGGGTACCTGTACTGTGCCGCTCCAACACGTATCCACCCTGCACGTCATTCCCGCGACATTTCTATATTTCCTGCTCCTGGGTGACACTCCCGCACGCAAATCCGTCATTGTTTATTTGTATCCTCACTCTCGCATTGTCCCGCGTAGCTGCGAGAGATTTTTTTTTTACCCTCCCTCAAAAGATTCGGTAGGTTCCGCATCAGAATTCCCAAATCGCTCGTATTCCATCGCTGTCGCCAAACTGTCATTCTCAAGTGCATCGATTCTTTCGAATATTTCAGGGGGAAGCTGATCACGCCTTTTCTCACTGCTCAACTATGTACCTCGCGTCTCATCCTCTCTTCTCTTTTCACAAAGAGAATAAGCACTTTCTCAATCCGGGATGTAGGTGACGCGGAATTCGGATCTTTCTTTGTTTTTTTTTAGAGTGGCTCGATTCTGAGCGTATGGGAAGACATATTCTGAAGAAGAAAAACTCTCCCCTCCTGTTTCGACATCTCCTCCGAACCCTTCTCCCCGTGGCCCACCACTTCGTTCATTAAACACCCGTTCCCATTTCTCTACTCACTTCCTTACTAAATACAAATGAAGGAACTAGGGGAATTCGGTGCGCTCTTCTCGCTCCGAGATCGAACGGGAATTTTAAATACAGGCCCATTGTACTGGTGGGCCATGGATAAGAGTACGTCGAGTGGAAAGAAAAACGAACAGCAGCTTCCGTCATCAGAAGCCACTAGATGCTCAACGAAGCTAACGCAATTAGACGAGTCGTTCAAGGATGAAGTAAGGGGAATGAATTAACTAAATCTGCTTGCACGATATTTTCTCACTCCCTACGTCAAATGAGATTTCCCCAGGCCCCAGCTACTTAATAGTGGCACGACCCGACCCCTCCTTCTGGCTGTGCTCGGTAGACTCTTGAATCTGCAAGGCCTCGGGGCGAGTTTGTTGGTGTGGGCATCCGAAAAAAATCGACATATTCCCTCCGGGAAGGTCGAAGAGAGAGGGAAAAATGACTTGAGCTGTGACAAAGGCCATAGAAGGCACCCAGTCGGCCATTTAGCAAGTAACAAAACGGAATCGATCAAGCACAGTAGTTATACATTCCTTTTATGCCAGGCATTTGACAGAGTTCAACAATCATACGGGAGAGCATTCAAATAATCAAGAAGTATCATCTCTGCAGCATAAAAATTCTTCCCTTTTGCACTATTGGCTCAGTAAAATCCACCTTCCTCCTCGATCCCCCACCTTCCAACTTTGGCACACTTCGGGATATCTGCCCAGGAACTCTTTATTAATGAATAATAAAATCCTTGACAATTCCTAAGTTTACATGAAACGGTTCGGACATACTGAGCTTGTAAACAAAAATAATTCGTCCACTCTCAAACAAAAGTATGAACTTACCTCTGTTAAGTGCTTAAGAAAGCTAACTTTAATCATGCTATATGCTAGTGACCTTAAAAATAAGAGTAAAGCCGTAATCAGTGTATTAAATTGGACGTAACGTTGTTGAATTGATTGTAGATGTACGTAATTACTCATTTTATTTTTACTCAAATAACGGTCCTTAGTGAAAGAAAACATATTCAGTATTTGCGCAGCATATTATAGTGAACATTATTGCATTAAGCAAGTCGTGGGGAACTATACCGACTATAATTTACGGAGGTTTATTTTTGCTTTATTCATGTATTTTTGAGGGTGCAAATAATATTTGTTCCCCGAGTTTCACAGGGAGACTAAATTAGTCTAATAAGCTAAATACAAATATAAGCCGCTCGGTTCTTTAAAACAAAAAGTACTGCGAGTGAGAGAAAAATTCAGAATATAAACCTTTAGATATTTGCGGAGATGATTGTAGGAGTTAAATCATTGGAAAATATAAATCGTATCAGCTTATAACTGAGGGAATGATTGTAACTCCATAATACATTGAAGGTGGGATCAAAGAGAAAGTTATGAAAATGATTTTAGGGAGAGGAGGAATTTTACCTCTAATGCACATATAAAAGTAATCATTTTTTTAATGAAAAATTATGAAAAATAATAACAGTGAAACGATTTTTTTAATCGATAAAATAGAATTTTTTACGGAAGGATGAAATTTGAGCACTTTTGAAACAGAGATTTTGACTTTGGTATCACTCACAGCGTACTGTGGAGGCAATTGCCAATGTAATGCGTTAAGTTTGGGGTGTTCCTCCTTTAGGGTGAGCCTTTTGTGAGTATCATTTTTTCTAAACTTGTCCCATTAGAATATTTAAAACTTCCTATTGCGTCTCGTACATTTAGTTTGCAATAGTTGACGAGTTTCAAAATGATTTTTTATATAACTAGACTATAGACCGAATCCGCTCACATTTCACCACGCACTGAAAGGGTTTTTAAATACCGCTAAACTGGTATTTTTTTACTAACTCCGGAAGGTTGGGAGGAATTAAGCTCTTTGGCAGTAACCGAACCCATAGTCTCTAAATAATCCTTTGTGGTACACGTTTTCAGTTCACTGGAAGCGACCGGGAACGAAAATCTGGGAACATTGTATAAATTAAAGTAAAATGGAATCCACTATACCAGATTGGGTTCTCTCTCGATAGTCCTTCGTTAACCGTTATTTTGACTTGAGAGAATTTGAGCAATGATCATAACAAGTTATTCTGAGCTGCAATCTTAGTGAAAGAAGTGTCAGCTATTACAACAATAAGAATCTCGGCCGCCTCTATAAAGAAATTCTAGGGTGGAAAAATATGCTTATAGTGTATACATAATAGAAATTTAAATCGCAATCATAAAAAATTTACAATTGATAAAATAAAGTTTTGCAGTGCATAAATAGATAATAGTAATGTATGTTGTAGCATAATAACGTGATGCAAAACTTTCATACAGTGTTGAACTGGGTCAATTGGTTGCCAAGATAAAAAAGAGACCTACTTCATCAAAGCCTTATGCCCTAGCAGCCCAATTTGGCAGGAGCTCCCTAATTGCCATCGGGTAAGCTTACACCTTGACCTAACCGCTACTGCTTTCCTAAAGGGATAGATTACTAGGAAAGAAACGTATAGCTATTACAGTTTTCTCTTTTGTGATATCGCGAACTCCTTTGTTGGGGTTATGGAGATTGCCATTGATGATACAACTCAGTTTCATTTTTGAGGCGTTTGAAATTGCTATCGTTGTGACACTTCCTTCGCTAGCATTGAAGTTCAGAGTCCTATTTTAACAATTGGCATGCTTCTCTTTCGGCGTATCCCTCCAGTTAGAACCTGAAGCTTTCAAACACGCGTATAATTTGGACGGACCGTATGAGGTTAATTCACAACTTAACACAAATGAATTTTTACTTTTCCCTGAAGTTTTCAAATCAGAATCGTTTTAAATTCTTTCCGCCGCAAAGGAGTTCAATTGAGGTGAACTCCCTGAATCTCCGCTGCTGCGTAATGAATATGGTCAACATTGGAACTCTGAGGGTGCGACAATTCCAGTAATAAAATATGCCTATTGTGTAATGTTTCTCACAGTGATGTCACTCACACGGCTCTTAATTCCAGGGAAAGCGAAACAAGTGGTCCTAGCGTCCGTATCCCCTGTTGACCCTCCACCAGCCACCCCGCAGTTGAATTTCAAGAACTACTCCTGGTCCAATCCATCCATATCAGACCATTTCTCCACCCCCACAGCCGATGAAGACGAGAACAAGGTGGAGACTAAAGAACAAGGGAAGTCAGCTGAGGATGAAGAGTGCTCTATCCAAGAGTATGAAATAATGAAGGTAAAATTTCATCATCTTCTCCAGCAAAAACAAAGCGAACGAGCTGAAAAAAAATGATCTGACTTATATATAATGTTATAAAAAATGAATTTTGCTCAAATTAATTAAGAATGTGTATTGACAGCATTCTTAAACAAGACATATAATGCTATTTTAGATATATTTTAGTAAAATTAAGATTTTTTCAATAATATCTCATTTGAAAGCAGGATACAGTTAATGCTTATTCCTATTATTATGATTAAATTTTCCCCTTAAAAACTCCACTTCATATGAAATTAGTCTAAGTTTTCTATCTTTTGGCCACATGTGCTTGAAGGTACTAGCTGTTCCAAACAAATTTGACAGTTGGTAAAATTAATTTTTGTATAAAGAAACACAAAAAGTGTATGAGTCTCCCTAAAAGTCACTTAAACTAAAAACTCACCTTATTAGCTGTTTTATTTTTAAAGCAATGGATTGGTGAAATCCAAACAATAATATAATAAAAAGTGTTCTCCTCTTGGGATTCATTTTTGCATGATGGGAATTTTTTTCAAGGGTAAAATCATGATAAGAGTAAGGAAGCACAGCAATTTCGCTAAATGTCTTATAGTAATACGACCATGGTTTCCTCAAAATCATCAGGTGTCATCATCTGATGATGATGCTATGCGTGGAAACCATGGCCGTAATACAATAAAACATACTGTGCAATTTCTGTTTCCTAAATCCTATCATGAAAGAATTCCACCATGTGAAGTCTGTTACAGTCTCATATAGGATAAAATCGTTTCAAAGTACGATAGCTAATGGTCACTATTTTATTCGTAGCCATGAATAATGCCAACATCGGATTTATAATTCCACTTCCTTTTTTCACTAAATATCATCCCAACAACCGTCATCCTCCCATTCCTCATGGAGCAAACAACCTCAGCTTTTGGTTGCCTCCAGATCACCACTACTGAATAATGTGAAGATACGAGGAGATATTTGGCCAACGTCTGGAGTGGTGAAAAAAGCATTGGAGGGTGTAAAAGAAATATAACTGCGGCATTATGGATAGAAAAGTATTTTCGAGAATTAAAGTATTAACAACGAGTCCTGAGGAGATGAATGAACAAAAGTAATAGTTTCATTGGCAGTGTAACTTCTGCAGCAACTGGGAAAAGTGAATGCCAAGGGGTGGAAATGTAAGGAGAACGGATGCCTTTGAAGAGGTTGTTGAAGAAGAGGTTGAGAAGAATGCTATGGTGGAGAGATACGCAAGTGAAGAAGTATTGGATTTTTGGGGGAGAAAATCCAGCTGAAAGAATGGAGAAATCAACGGAAGACAAGATAGATCGGGGAGATACAGCAGGCAGAGGAGAGAGAGTCCCCAGCAGGAAGAAGATTCTGAAAGATAATGAATGAGCAGCAGTCATTGTAAAGTTAACCACCCTCTCCCATGGGAATGTACCCATGCCTCCATTGAAAAAATCCTGCCAATGCGAGGATAATGAATAGTGGAATTACGTTCGGTGAAATGATGGAACAATAAATTAAATATTCTGAAGAATAATTACTCTACATCAAGAGGTCCGGGTTCGAATCCCAGTATATGAGTATGATTTTTAGACTGTGAAATTCTCGCAATGAAATAATACATACTAGATACTTTGAAAGAAGAAAATATATATATATATAGATATGATAGGGTAAAGAATATATCTGTCGTTGAAGTTGAGAATGATAGACAATAGATTTCTATAGAATTTTAATTATTTTTTCCTTGCTCGGGTATTTTAAAGTGAAACGATCACATTTGATCAAGGGTCTATTTCATTGGTGCAACACAAAATGAGTTAAATTGCATGGGATGAATTGTATTTTTTTCATTTATAGGACAACCTCTTGCTTTATAACCATGCAAAGTTGATGGCAGAGGATAACCGGAGCTCCGGGAAAGAATATTTAGTGAGCATTATGTTCAGCCATTATGATCAGAACAATGATGGCGCACTGGAGAGAGATGAGCTTGATCAGGTACTTTGAATGGGATTATTACAATAATTCACAAGTTTTCCTTGAAATTTTACTCAAGTGTCCTTTTAATCAATCTCGTTATCAATGTAAAATTAATAATTTGTGAGCTATTTTTCCTTATACTTTGGATAATACTTCGGATAAGATGAGGATACCTCATCCCTGCCCGCCCCCCTCTTCCCGCGGAGACGTCCGGTTTCTTCATGGCCCGTGTTTTTCATGCCCCGGGTTTTTTTCCGCTCGGGATTTTTGACAGCCCGGGGTTTTCCCGCCCCACTTTCTAATTCCCAGGGTTTCTGACGTTACGGGTTTTTTGAATTCCTTATTTTTGGCGACCAAATTTTTTTTTGGCAAAAAACCCGGCTGATGCACAGGCCGTGATGTTGGTCTCCGCGTTCCGCCCACTCAATTCACGGGCGTAAGAAAGTTTCGAAAGAATAAATGAAAAAACCGTATGGAGGCTTTTCCGTTCTCAATGCTTAATAAAAACGTTCCTCCTGCCCTCTATTATACCTTAGTTCATTACTGTTTCGTGTTTCAAAATATTTCCTGTGAAAAGCCATTCTTTCATGCATTATTATATATGACGAATACCGCAAAACTCGGTCGCAAAGTCTGCGATTAGTTCCACCGTTTAATCTGCTCTATATTTTAAAGTACTCAGTTTAAACTCATGATAAACAATGCCATATTAAATATAGAAAAAATTTTCATATGGTATTTTTATTTACTGCGAAGGCTTCCGCGGTGAATATCAGGTGAATTCTGGGTTTTCGGGTTGCTCCCGCGTAGATTAGTCCTGATGGACGAC
>LYUA01000064.1:692883-704986 GCA_002093875.1 Calopteryx splendens | reverse complement strand
CCAAAGAGATATTGGACAACATTGAAATGTGGCAAATTCATCTTCAGCAAGGCATCCATTTTTAAATCTTTAGTTAGGAAATGTAGAACAATTGCTTCTAATTTGCTGTCGTGTGCACTATGTATTAAAAGTTTGGCAAACAGTAAGAGGGATTGGAATGTTTTAAACACCTTGTTGAAAATCATGTGTTCCTTGGAGCATGTGATGACTCTTCTTCTACTTTGCTCAAATAACATGCCAAACAGTCATCACACACTTCTGCACCTCAACTTATGTAACCCTGATTTTTTGATCTGCTCAAATTCATCATCCCCATTGTAAAACATATTTCTGAGGGTAACAGGGGTGTAAAAGTGAGTTATTGAGATCCGCATTAACCTCGCTTCTGAAGGATTAAAATTTTTGCCAGATGATAGCCTCTCAGAAAATGTGATTTCTCAAGAGAGGGGGTGATAATTCACAATAACAGAGTTCTGTTTTAAAGCACCTATTGCCCATGGCATGCTCACAGTCAGGCCACAATGTCATTTTCGTGAATAAATCCCTTCACTTTTAATCACCATATAGCCAAAGTTCCATGTTACTATTATCAGCCAACAAACTCTTTTTCCCGTGGCATTTTTCAATCCTTTCAGTTTACTTGTGAAACACGTGAGTTCTTTCCATTGAATCAAAAATATATATGTTGTGCATCAGGAAATAGAAAATCTATATTGAATTAATTAAAGCATGCTTACCATGATTTGTTTTCTCAGACTAGAGGCTGTGCTCCATGTACACTTCTATATTTTGCATCCATAACATATCTTACACTTAACAGACATATTATCCTTACTTTGAATCCCCAGTAACTTAAAATAATATTGCAGATATAGGAAGGGAAAGAGCCATTCTTTAGCAAAGCAATTTCCATATCACTCCAAGGTTCTCTGCGCAGATTGCTATTCACATGACGTCACATGATGCTATTCACGTGACGTCCACCAATGATGTGAGAAAGTATTCACGTAAAAGCCAGAGATGCAGAAACATACAATGTACCCATTTTCTAGTACCCTCTTACCCTTCAAAATTTCTCAGAATTGATTAAGTTGCTTCACACCTCGAAGGGGGTTACCCCTCCGTGAGTGAGAGAGAACCGAAACTTGATGTTAATTGCATATTAATGATGTATTTAATACTGCTCCTCAGTAGAATTTTAACTACAAGGTAATCATGTGTGCTTCGATGAGTATTACCAGTAAAAATTACTTTTTGAAAAAATATATCACTTAAAAGTAAAAATTATAAAAAAATAATCATTTAAAGTAATTCAATTATGTTTACTCTGTGTCATGCCATCAGTGTAAGGACTATTAATACTAATTCCTTTCTTTACTGCAGGAGTATGTGTGTGGTGATAAGGGTGTCAATTGTAGCTGGGGACAAGCTATTAATGTTGCTAATCGCTATGTGTACGTAACACAGCCCAAAAAAGATCGTGTCCTTGTCATCAGTAAAATTCAAATGGTGGTTGTTGATGTGAGTAGGAAAAATTATAATTTTACACTGAAAAATTAGATATTTTTCTGCATGGAGTAGCATTAGTGAATGCATGAGTAATTACACTAAAATAGAAGTTTTGAATAAATGTATACTCTTGCAATCAGTCACAGTTGCATAGAAGTTTGTGATAGCCTGAGCTATCTTTGGAATGAAGGAAACAATTTGGGAGATGTAATGTGACTCAGAAGATTTTGTCCAAACATTTGAGTAGATGTTATCATTTTGTTCCATTATAAGTAGCCGACATTGTAGAGTCATTGTTCCTGCCCAACATTGCAGCATTGGACTGGTCAGGAAAATCCCATACATTCCCTACAATTTAAACTTGTGTCCAGCATCTGGGAGGAATTTCTGAAAATGTTCCTTCTTTTTGAAAAACTAAGACATCAGTTTAATAATGTCACATTACATTGAAAATGCATTCAAAACTAGTTAAATTAACTGCATTCCATTTCATTTGCCAGTATATACCACATCCTCATTCTGTGATGTATCAAGAAGATACTAGTAGACTACTGAGAACAATAGTCCTCCATTCACCATTAGATGTTCATAATTCATGGTTAAGACGTATTGAATCAAGAGTGGACGGTTGTAACACTTGTTTGAGCATTTTGCCAAAATGCAAAAATAGAAAGTTCAAATTTAGAGAATGTTTATAAATTATGTATTAAAACAGGAATATAAATTATGTATTAAAACAGGAATATAAACTATGATTTTCCTTGCATTATTTATATTTTAAGGAAATATAACATGCATATAAAAAACAAAGAGTATCTCGTAACCCTACAAATGGAGACTGGCATTTTCTTCTCATTTCCCATTATTATTATTGGTGACATTCCATTAGTAAATTATGTGTTATAAAAATGTAAAATAAATAATATTAAATAATGATTCATGCCATGAATTCACTTCTTTTTTTAAATATTGAATGGCATCACTGATTTATAGTCACCTTATTGTTTTTGATAATATTTTGTCTAATTAATGACCCTACAAATGAGATTTCCTGTTTCTCCATTGTTCTATTGAATTGTTTACCATGTGGTGTAATCATAAGCAATAACATGTTTAAATCAATTTATAGGTTGTTGTGACTGATAAATATCCAGTCGAACTGCATCACGTTCCACCACTGGACCAAGTGTGGGTTCTCAACTGGAGGAGTGAAACCAATCATGGAATCAAGACTATACAAATAATCCGTGATGCTGCCCAGAAGCGCAAGCATCATACTGTACACCCAGAACCAATAGATGGGCAGTTTGACCTTGTTAAAGGCCTTTTCATGCCCCCTGTACAGGTAAGTAATTCCTTATATCCAGCCATGATTTTTCCAAATGTAATTCCTAGTAGTAGTAATTTCCTATTTGGATTGGCAGGGGGAGGTTACATTTAGGAAAAAAAACCCTTTGCCATTTTGGAAAAAAACCCATTTAGGAAAAATACATCAGTATGCCTATAAATTTATAACTATGCCAGGCTGTTGCTATTTTCCACTGTTGTCATAATTTTATGTTTTTCATGAAATAAGGAAAACTTTGTGCCAACTAGCCAAATTTCTGTTTGATTTTTTTGTCTTTTTGCTCGAACAAAATATGAATGGCAAGATGGATTTCCATTTAACTTGTGGTATACTTTAATTTAGAGTAGTTCTATTTACTGCATTTTCCGGCACATAGGACACACTATTTTCCCTCCAAATATGCCTAAAATATGGGGTGCATCTTATATGCTGCTGCATCCTATATGTGAGCAAAGATGGTTAGTATAGGGTCTCATTCAGGAGATCTTTTAGGGAGGGATAGTTAAAGAAGCCAACTCAATGCCAATCAATATCATGGCATTTATTCACCACCTGATATTTGTAAGGAATCAAATTAGGAAAGTTATTGTTTTATTGTTTTCTCCAGTAAACATATTTTTTCTTCAACAGATCTGCTACTTGTATACAACATTGATTTATTGATTTTATTTGTGTATGCTGTGACTGATTAGCCTATCTTTGCCAATTATTGCGAACTCAAGTATGCTACACATCACATGATTTCACAATGTTCTAAACTTTTTGCCAAATATTTTGACAAGGAGCAAATTGGTTTGGCTAGGAAATTATATTCAGTCTTCCATAGGCTCAGCTTGATAATGATTTTCTGCTAAATGTAATTAAATATAGAATTAGATAGTAGGGTCAAGTTGTTTGTGGCTGAATCAAATATATTTTGGTCAATTTCTGAAATGGGGGCCCAGAATTTGAAAATGATAGTTTGGTGAATGTTAATATTTGGCTGGGATTTGATTGCATCCCCCTTCAATGTTTTATTTGAACCCTTATAGAATGTCAATAGTTTTACATATATATTAATTTATCTCAGGGGAAGAGCTTTCATAGTAACCTATCATTTATGCACTTTATCACTTGCCTATCATTTACAAAATCAAAATGGAAGAAAACTCTATATTTCCCTTTGCCTCTTCTGAAACAGTCTCCTAGCTTATTTGGTTTGTCACCTGTGCTTAAGCAATCGAAATCACAGTAATCAACCCAAAGGTTTCTTTGGTATGTGAGGGTAGAGTTCATCAAGTACTAAGCCCAGTGGCATGTGAAATTCACACATTAAGGTAGGGGGACCAGTTTCCTTCTCTGTACTGCATGTGGTTTCTCAGGATAATCTGGTACCCAAAAAATGGTACACAGCTGGGTGAAGCAGAGGGTGCTCAGAGGCGTTGCCTGGAATCAAATCCAGCCCCTCCGGTTAGTAGCTCAGCTCTCTGTCCACTGGATTACCACTCCCCACGCTTAAGCAATATGTGCGTAGAAATGTGAATGCAAAATTACAACACAGCCTCTTGATCCCTTAAATATTTTGTGACTTTGACTCTGCAAATGTATGTAAGCCAATGGTCCCCACCAAGCACATGTGCAGTTCACAAAGAGGCAGAGATGATGTTGTGCAAAGAACCCCTTCCAGTAATAACATATTTGTCATATTTCGTTATGTTTAGTTCTTGTTTCAAAGTTTTAACTTCAGTAATTTTCAAGTTATTAATTATCATATCCTGATTGAAAATACATTAAAATGAATCGAGAACATTAAACCAATTGGCTGTAGGAATAGAACCACATAAAAATTTGTAAATGTTAAAACAGTGATGAAAATAAATTTAGATGCTTATGCTAGATTTAGTGCTAGAATCCTGCCATGAAATGTGCTTTTCAGGGGTGAATTCAGGAATTCAGTAATTTTACAGATAAGGGGAGTGGTTGTTCAGTGGGTAGAGCACTAAGCTACTGACCAGAGGGCTTGGGTTTGATTCCAGTTGATATATCTGGACACCCTCAGGTTCATCTAAGCTGTAAGATTTTTTGGGTACCAGATTTTCTGGGAAACCACAGGCGGCACAGGGGAAGGAACTGACCCCCCTACCCTGATGTCTGAATTTCACACACCGTTGGGCTTAGTATTCGGTGAACTCTACCCTCGCCTATCAAACCAATCTTCAGGTGGTTACTGTGGTTTGTTTTGGTATGCTAGAATAATTTTAATATTTCACATATCTGTAGTTGCAAAAATATTGCAATGTATGAGTTCCCTTTAGGTGAATTTAATTTACATTCTGTGACTGTTAAGCTTTATCTACCTATTTATCATTTACGCACAAATTGCAGCTTATAAGTGTTGCTAAATGGAATATAGAATGAAGATAAAACTGTTGCATAAAATAATTATTAGAATAATAACCGTAATTATTGGTAGCCAATACTTACAGATACACAGAATGATAAAAAGATTCTTTTTAATTAATACTTGTTTGTGAATAAGTCTAAGTAAAGTGTGTGATAGCAAAAGTTTTTTTTGTATTTCTAACCATAATGTTATTTTTGACCCCTTACATGTAATAGTCTATTTAATTTTCCAGGACATCACTCACACTTTTAAGTATGGGTATGTGACTCATACTAATCAGCGTGGACTTTTCAAGCTAGACCTGGCCAACATGCGGTATATCCGCAGCATTGATTTGACACCTTACAACTGTGTACCCCGTGAGATACAGTTTTCAGCACTGTGTAAGTGTATTGAAAGATCATCTTTAAAAATAAGAGTTTGAATTCAGAGGCATGCTTGAGCTAACTTCTGTACATTTTTTTCAATTGCCAATCATGTATGTATTTGTGAATTTTTTATGAATACAGATGGGTATGTGGTGATGGAATGCGAGGAGCCAGTCACTGGACGCGCTACTGGACAAATACTTTTGGACCAATTAACAGATACTGTAGTGAGCCATCGTTCTGGACTATTTGGGAAACCTCGTATTTCTTCAGATAGTAGAATGGTGGTAACTCTTGATCGTGGACACCAGGGTGTTACACTGGTTGTCCAAGAAGTAACAGGTCGGTTATAAATACTGGAGATGTGTGTTGTTTTACAATTCAAAATCAAGAAAATAAAATTGACTTTCTTCTAAACATGAAATAACTCTGCACAGTGTAACCTGCCTCTAATAATTTTAATTTTATTTCAGAGAATGGGCTTAAGTTTTCATTTGATGTTAAGACCACCTTGAATGTCAGTGATATCACATTCTATCCATCACAAACTACTCATGGATATGATTTATATGCAAGTGCTTCAGACAAGGAGGACATTCTTTTCTTAAATTTGGTGACAGGTAATTTCATCTCCAGTAGCATTTTGTTTCAAGAAGCATTAGTTTCTCTGCTTCACTCAGAGAGCTTTGGAACACTTACCTACAAAAATATCATTAAAATGCCAGAGAATTATTCTTTTTTTAATAATTCCAGAGTTAAACATATGATTTTTATGTATTCCAGGTAAAGTGGAGATGATCACTGGAGTAGGGAAGGCCATGCAACCATCTTTAGCGCAGTGGGACAATCCAAACCGTCCTATTGCTGCATCTGGCATCTTTGGTCACTACATGGTCACCCCTGCTAATGAAGCATTGTTTGTGGTCAATGGGGAAACACGCACTGTCAACTGTGAAATTGGTGGTTTAGTTCATCCTCGATCAGTCGTCTGGGTTACCATGCAGCTACAGTGAACTCATGGGGCTGGGTATTCTAGGGATGGGAATGTATTTTGAAGAGTCAAATGTAGGGCCACAATTGACATTCAGATAGGGCTTAGTGAAATCCTGCTGAGGATGAGAAAAATGGTCATGAAAGTCATGGTCTTGGTCACCAAAAATGTGGAGAGACATTGCTGGATGGTGGAAAGGATTGCTATAAGAATGAAAAAATGAGCTTATCATAAATGGGTTGTATTCTTTCTTCAATGTGAAAGATTTTGGAAGTAACATTCAACAGAATCTGGTATTTGGCACTTCTTTTTTATGCGTTTCTTCAACCACTATCTAATGGAGGAGTGACTAGTAGAAGGTTAGACCATTTTAAGTGTTACTAGCAGAGTATGAGATTTTTGATGTTCAGGGCATGGAAATGAGAATTGATGATGCATTTGGTGATAAGACTTCATTCCTTGTAGGCCCCAGCTTCCCAGCCTCCATGACCACTCATAAAAGCCCATTAAGGCAAGAAAGATATAAAGGCGCATTCTGTTGACAAGAGGTTTCAAACCTCTCATTACCCTGTATGAGGGACCCAAGATGTCCAACAATTGGGTATGACTGATTCAGATAATTAGCAATTTGAAATTAGATGTTTATGTGTATAAACATCTCCAAAGAAATATTTGATGTGCATTCTAAGTCAAGGGGAAGGATTGGTATTTGAATTTTGGAAACCTATTTCAAATTTCATTTGAACTGCCTGAATAGTTGTTTTGCATTATTTACATATTTCACCTATTTATATTTCTGTGCATTACTATGGTAATTTATTTTGTCAAGTGTTTGTGTCTATGTCACTAAAATTATGATCTAGGTTTAAGAAAGCCATAATTTAAATGATGCATAATCATACCTTTATTTAATAACAAATACCATCACCATTTCTTGGATATATTAAGAATGCTTTTAAAAGGTGCTTGTAGAGTCAAGTAAAAGAAAAATGAATGACTACCTACTCTGGTATATTATGTTAATTGTTGTTCTCTGTTTTAAACTTTTCTGATAAACACTACACAATGGGCTTATAAACTTCAGTAACACTACTTTTGGCACTTTTACTCCAGAAAACATTATGATAGAGTGTTTATCACCAATTCATGATATCCTAGACATATTTGTAAAATGAGATTTCGCTTTTATTGACCGCTTATATTAATTTTTAAACAATTGAATTTTTATTTTTTTTAACTGCACAAAAGTATAAAACATTTAAAGTTTTGGCAAATTTAATCATTTCTACTTTTGAAGTTTAAGTAATATTTCTCATGGTTTTATTCAATATTCCATGAATGAAA
This sequence comes from Calopteryx splendens, assembly GCA_002093875.1. Taxonomy (NCBI): domain Eukaryota; kingdom Metazoa; phylum Arthropoda; class Insecta; order Odonata; family Calopterygidae; genus Calopteryx; species Calopteryx splendens. Next base: position 697,043 of record LYUA01000064.1, on the reverse strand, counting down.
AAAATACATTCAAGTTTTATGAAAAGATATGGAACAAATATAGGGGTAGAGATACAAGAAAAATATGTATTACAAAGGATGCCATTGAATTGGTGGAGGAAAAACCTTTCCCACTATTGTAAAACAAAAGATGGAGATGAGTATATTCAAGTGCAGTTGGCTCTTTTTTGTACAAGTTTTGTATCTTCCTGTATGCATATAAAAATGTCACAAGCCCATTTACTAGTAGAAACAAGTTAAGTCACTATCTGTGTAAATTTCATCTTAATAATTCACATAAAACAGTATTTTTCTTCGTGAAAATTATAGCTAATCATGTCTTTTCCATAATGAGGAGGAGCTGAGATAATATTTTTTAATGCGAACGAAATGGAAATGAGCTCTGAAAATTTTGCTGGAAGCTTGACTATGTTAAATAAATTGTAATAAACATGAGTTGATGTATGGTAATATATGATGTGTCAATGCAACTGTATGTTTATTAATACCCTATTAATACAACATCTTCCTCCCTACATTGGAACCAATACTTTGTGAATGTTGACTCCTCCATTGTTGCTCAGGCAGTTACAGAGTGGCCTCAGTTAAATATTATATTAATTAGCTTATTGTGTGTCTTAACTGGATTTTTGCAGTCTGCTTCAAGGAACCATTTTCCTGTATTTCTCATACCTGCATTTCAAATTAATGAAATTAATAAAATATGCTACACACCTCTATGTAAAGCCAATGCAAGTGAAACCAATGAAAGGAGAAACAATAAAAGTGTTTAAATCATGAAATCATGTTATTAAATAGTATTTAACTGGGCTTGATGGAGTATAATAAGCATAGAAGGGGTTCATGAGCATGAATATGTGAAATAATTTTTTCCCAGGTAAGAACTGTCAGCTTCTTATTTTCTCTACTTCATCAGAGCCTTCACATGGTCAGACCTTGGCTGTGAGCAGTATTTTATGTGGTACGTATACACAAATCGTCAAATAAAATTTCAAGTTCAATAAATTTAGAAGCTCACTATCACTGGTGGCTCCAGGTCTGAAAATCAGGGGTGGGAGACATAATTCACCATCCTGTATGAAAGTGATGGGGAATCAGCTACTTGTGCTCCCTGGGCAATCTTTTGCTTTTACTTTAGGAGCTAAGGGAAATCCTTCTGGCATATGTCATATTTCATTGTGCTCCTCCATCATATGTTATACTTTCCATAACTTTTCTTTCTCTTTCCTTCACTTCCCATCTCATCTTTTGTTACATCTCATGAACTTACTTAGAGCAGCTTAGATCTTGCTTAGTAGAGTTTTTGGCTTAAGAAGGACTCAAAACCGGCACTGATGCATACTCGGTAATACGTGATATGCATATATGTACTTAGTAATACATATGGCAGTTTGAGCATCTCGAGTGTGAAAGGATGCAAATCGATAATTAAAATCAATTTCATTTTTGGCTGGAGACCTAACACACCCTGCCAATATCCCTTGAGCAGGCTTGCAGGGTGGTATACATATGTACATACATATACTTTTTAGTAGGGGTGTACACCAACAAGATGTAGGTATATTCAAAAACCTTAGTTGGTGTCTATCACAACCCTTTGAGTGCCAGCGATTTTTTGGTGGGTACTCCCAGAAGTGCCACAGGTACATTTTTGGTATTAATTTGGCATTAAAGAATATTTCATGTCTTCAATTCAATGTAGAAGTACTAAGGGAAATAAAAGAGATGTAAAAAAGGAAAGTGACATTTCTGGGGCATATTCTAAGACACATAGGGTTTTCACAAATTATAATGGAGAGAAAAATTCGGGCACGAAAAGGAAGAGGGAGGCCTAGGAAGAAGTTCTTGGAGGACATAAAGGGAGTCCCAGGGAGTCTCATGAGGGAGACTCATGGGAGTCCCAGGGTAACAGGAACTGAAAACAGCAGTAAAAGAAAGAACAACATGTATGCAACAACAAGGCTTTGCCTTTAGATGATGAATGAATGAAGTATCTTAATAATGATTTATCTTATTTTTCCTTGCTGGAAATAGCATGTACTGGCATCAAGGATTACTGGATATGGCAGCTTCCAGTGCTGTGAGAGTTAGCTTGTATGCCACCGTACTGTCACGAGGATGGTGGCCTAGTGAACCATGGGCACATATTCCGTGGAGTGGCATATTTTTATCAGTATAAAATTCAGTGCCATTTGTATAGAGAAGGAGGTTTAGTGGGTAAATCTCGAGGTTACTGCAGTGCAGGACCCCTTTGAGCTATGTTATCTCTTTAGTGCATGCCTGTTGTGGACTCACCCCCAGCCAAACACCCCAGGGGTGGCTTGCAGGGTGTTATGAATATATAAATATATTTATGCACCTACCAGGGGAACTCTATTTGATTCCAACTGACGCCCTTGGGCACTCTCAGCCTCATTTAAGCTGTGTGATTTTTTGGTTACTAATTCTTCCTGGGAAACCGCAGGTGGCACAGAACTCGGTAATTAAAAGGTTTAAAAGAATCAGTCCTTCCTTAAGTTGATTGCTGTGATATTATTTGTGTATAGAACTTGTGTTCATCAGTGTGTTCATCAGAACAAGTAAATCGCATCTTCCTTATATGAGGTGTGGAACTGTGTACCTCCAATGCTTTCCATACTTGTTATGTGGTACAGCTGGTCACAGATTCCACCACATCCACCCTTTATGAATGTCATCCTATGTGAAAAGCTGACTTTCCAATTGCATGGAAGTAGTTTGTAATTCTGACAATGAATCAACCTGGTTTCCAGCGAGATTGTGGGAAAACCAGGATTTGGAAGAGTTTTGGAAGGAAATGGTGCGGGTATTTGCTTGAAGATCATTGCTCAAAATTATTAACAGCAACAGGTGGCATGACAGTACAGTTCCATGCTAAAAAATTTTTTAGTGTCACAAATCGCATTACAGCGGCGCCGTGGAGAATATCCCATTCCGCAAAAGGGAACCTACTTTTTACGTGCCTAGTGATCATCGGTGTGTCTACAAAAGAATTCGCGAGGATGCTTTCCGTAATACCTATGTTGCAACAAACGTTTTCCTCTCGAAATATCGAAGAGAAATCAGTCCTAAAAATTCCCCGAAGAACCTTTTCTTCCTCATTGTGCATCATATGTAAAGCCTATCAGAATTTTAAATGATTTGTCTATCATGGTGTTCTACAATAGTCAATATATTGCCGTCCCCACTAATTTTAAAAGGGGGATTGGTAAAAAGAAATATTTTCTATTTTACTAACTCTAAAGAGTGAATTTTTTTAGCTGGAAATCAATTCATCCTTACAAAAATATTGGAATTTTTATATGGAAAGATTAGACTACTCTCGTAAAAGGAGACAAACCTCAGAACCCCCCTGGATTTGGGCATCGCAACATTTACAGACCATCAGCCACCACTGGAGCTAAAGTAAGCTTTGCATATATTCGGTATGGTACGAGATCGAGTTTAAGGCTGACCGTAGTAATAGTTCCGGCATATTTAGAAATCAGGACTTAAGCAATTCGAAGAAGGCTGAATGTATTGGGCTTGGTGACTTTTTTATTGGAAAATAGAAATACTGGAAATTCATCAAGGAAAGCACTGGCATGCTTAGACACTGCGATGGGGATTGGTACGGAGCGCCATCGAATTTCTTCCTTAGTCAGGGATAAGGGCTCGTATCCCCGCAGGTGGTGAACATGCCATCGTGATCCGTCGATGTATGTGCTTCATCGATTGGATATAGCGCTGAATCGCATTTCGTCACCTAACGTTTGGCCAACGCCATCAGATTTCACCATAACTTTGCTCTTTAATAGGATGCCTCTACCCACTTCATCAGCTAGATCGCTCTGTCCCTGGTTTCGGTTGGCTGCCGTAATAAGGAATAATACACGCGACAACAATCAAAGTATCCTGACTGTAAGTAGATTTTCGGAGGCGGAATAAAATTTCAGCGTCATTACCGAGTCCAATAGTAAAACTAAGGCAACGTGGTCGATATAATATTATCATGAGATGCCAACCCGGAGGTCGCGTGTCCGAATCCCGCCTAGGTGGGTTTTCATCCACCACATAGGGTATGGACGTGTGTCCGTGTCTTTGTTATATATTAAAACACATGTAATTGGGTTTACCTGTATGTGCTAAAGAAATTATTATTA
>LYUA01000064.1:663936-676522 GCA_002093875.1 Calopteryx splendens | reverse complement strand
TCATTAGCCAACAAACGCGGTGGAAACCCGATAGCCATGCAGAGCCATTTAAATAAATAATTCGTAATTTTCTCTAATTTGAAGTTGGAGAGGGTGATAAAACGATAAAAATCTACATGTAGCCAGTAAAATACGACTCATCCCAAACATTCATATTTCGTTATCCCTTGTGCACTGTATGAGACATTCTTTTATTTAGTCATCCCATCTGTATCCTCATAGAACAATATATTTCTAAAACAAAGCAATTGATTTATGATTAATTTATTTTTTTTTATTTTCCGCTATTATTATTATGAGGGGTATTCCGCGTGAATAAGCGAAGGCAAGCATCTAATCCCCGTCTAACACGAAACTAAATACCCTTTTACCTAATGTTACGATAAACCATTATTTTCACTCCGCATACCATTTTATATTTCCCTTCATTTTGATCAGAACGTTTCTCCCCTCCGTCTCAGTCCTCATCATTCCATTGGCTCTCAGTGTTTCCTGCACACGCCTTTCTTGCCTTCCTCAAATTTGGACCCCTCAACCCTCTCTCTTCCCCTACTAGCACTTGTTAATTCGTTTTCCTTTCTTTTCATTTTGTTTTTTTCATTCTTCACCACACAAGTGTCACAAAAGTCTCCAATCTGTGTTATATCATCTTGCCTCAACGAACAAGTTTCGCAATCATTAAAAAACTACGCTCGATATTAAAGTTTTCGCTAAACTTCTCTCTGCATTACTTGAGGGCCCTTGTCATCAATTCCCTCCTCTTGGTATAAAATCTTCTTTAGCTAACTAAATTCTCTTTCAATATATTTATTACTCTATTCATTTTCACCCAACGTATTCTGCTTGCTATAATTTATGCCATCCAAATTTATTGCTTAACTTAGCTTTCCTATTTCTTGAGACCCTTCGTTTTCTTTTGGTTGATTCTCATCTCAAACCTGTGAAACTGGTTTTGTGGTGTGCTAAGCAGTGATTTCAATCCCATGGCTGACTAATTACCCAAACCATTATCATCGACAAATGTAATAGGCAGTCCTCTGCCTTCTTTACATTTTTCTCCCAAACCCTTCTCCATTTTCTCCTACAATTTCCATATTTCGCCATGCGTTCAATAATTTTGCCCATTGAACTCTGTCGAACACTTCCTCTAAACCCACGAAGGATACAAAAACATCCTTGTCACTCCTTTTCTGTGTTCCTATCAGTGATTCTATCACTGATGTGGCACCACGCGTGTCTTACTCTTTCTAAACCCAAACTGATCTTACCATAGGTTATTCACTACTTTCTCTTTCATCAATTTGATAAGGATCCTTAGTCCTTCGTCTTCATTATTATATTCTTCATTTATTAGTTAAGAACAGAAAAACCAATTATTTCATTAGTAGTCAGCTTTCAAGATTAATAATTCCAACGGATTTTACGTGCATTTATTACTACTGGCTTTGCCAAGCTTGAGGTGTCATGCTCATACAAGAAATGTTATTAAATGTTGCTTTATATCAAATCTCCTAAACAAGTCGAGCTGGAGGCTCGATGAAGGGAGCTTTCTATTTAAATGAGAAGTGTTTTCTCACAGGTTTTGAACTAATTTCCTTGACTACACACTCCGAGTATGAATGTTTAATGTATATCCGAGAGCAGAATGGAACTCTGTGAAACAAGTGAAGTAGGTACGTCCAGAAGCAGTACAACAGGTTAAATGGCTTTCTCCTTCGCTGACGAGAAACAAATTGTCCAACTCTTGAACAAACTAGGCTTGTACCTGTAAAGATAACTGGTAGATGGAATTCAGATGTAAAACGAATCAAATTTTAAGTACATTTGTAAATTAAGGAGCTTGAAAATAAAAAATATTAATTTTCCATCCACTAATGCGTTTGATTTCCTTTTGAGGAAATAGGTAAATGGGTAAAGGCTGATTTCCTACATAAATATATTCCAAGTTGGACCAACGTTGTACCTTCATAATATTATACTGCAAAAGATAATGGGATATATACTTTTTTGATCATTTTGGTTTAGCTTCAAGACAAGATGAAGTACTTCAGTATGAATGACACTCGTGTTTAAAAAAATAATTCGGGACTTAATATGATGAAAGCATAGGGTTTATTTGGATCTTGTCTCTGAAAACATTATTCGGCTCAATAACACAGCCAGAGAGGATAAAAAAATTAGTGTGCGTTTTAATAATTTGCAGCAGCATTGCGTTAATATATTTATTTCAATCACGAGAAGGGAAACTGTCTCTTCAAGGCGTAAATGAATTTCCATTGAATCATGATCGGCATCGCGACAATTAGCGACACGCATGAAATAAGGTTCAAAGCAGAGAAAGTTACTCTAATTGTGAACAGAAAAAACAGTAACTCTTGCTGTGAATTTTTTTGGCCATGCTTCAAAGCGGAATAAAATATAGACCTGCTCTTTGATTCACAAGAAATGACCTTTGAAGGTGAAATGAGGAAGTGGATATATGTCGAACGTACGCAGGGACATGACCAATGTCTTTACGCTGTGCTTTGAGAATGTATTTCTTTAGCACTATAACCGGTTCCTATTCTCTCCTCAAATGCAAAGTTTGCGGTTAGACTGTCTGTGATGAAATGAAAAAAAAAACTTTCAATATAAATATTCGAGGTTATCTATGTCTCGAAACTCAATCATGTTGAGATTTTTACATGGTCATCCAAAGTGAAAAGCAGTAGGTATAATCTTTGAAGAAAATAATTATATAGCATGCATCGGATTGCTCAGGTAAATATCATTTTACGTGACAATCTTTTCGGTCAAACGTTTCGATGCCTGTTATGAAGAAGCTATGGGCCCTGCAAAATAGCATACCTAACTGAAATATTTCAAACGTCTTCATTGATTGAGACAGAGAAAACCTAAAAATGAGTAGAAACGTCATAGAGTGGTGGCAATGTGAAGTGAAGGGAAGCACCAATGAAAAGTCGCGTAGCTTTCTTAAATTCATCCAAGAAAATATTATATTTTGGTGATGGATGATAAGTCCAATCCCAGGGAAAACCCAATGGCAATCATAGTTCTAATTATAAACGCTTTGGAAATGAAACTTAGTTGTGAAGTAATGCCCTCAATAAAAAAATCAAATATTACCGTAAACAATAAGAATAAAATTCTCACCTCCCAAACATATTTTCGAACATCCTCCCACAAATTGAGACTCATTCTGAAATACCTGTCATTTGGATAATAGGCCGGACGCTCGCCGGTCCAAACACTAAAGAGCTAATAATCGCGGTAATAAATATGAATTCTCATGAACCATCTGTCTTGCTGAACCCATTGTTGTCACCTTCCCTCCAGCGAAAATCTTGAAAGTCTCCTGTGTCCCTTCTTTGTGTTCTGCCCTGTTTGCAATGCAGTTTAATTTTCCAAAACATAGGAATGTTCGGACTAGCGCAGCTACTCCTTCCATCCGATTCACCCTCCACTCCAAGGCATCACCTCATTCGACCTTCATCTAACGTACTCCAATTCCCCTCCCGACCGCTCCGCCGGGTAGCTAGAATCATTTTGTTACCCATTGAACAAAATAATTCTCGATACCCCCATTACATGTCGCTTTTGCAAATGGCCACGCACTGCTCCTCTTCCTCACCCCCCTCCGCCCCCAAACTCGGGGCAAACGAGATTGTCCTTCCTCTCGAGTGAGCGAGGGCGGAGGGCACGCGTCGACGGAAGCCTATGCACACCCGTGGAAAATTGCCCTCTTGCACGCTCCGAAGTAAAAAACCCTCACTTTTCCCTGCAGGTAGTCAAATCGAAGGGAAAGGTTTTCTCAGTCGCCTTAGATGGTGTTTCCCCACCGGAAACGTCTTGGGCGGTGTGGCCGCTCAAGCCAATTGCTTGAGCTTCCACTCGTTTGGTGAGGAGTGTGGCAATCGGCGTTCTCTGGTTGTTAATCTGTTATAGTCGACCTCTTATCAGAGCTAGCTGGCATTAGGCGTTCCCGTTTTATTTTATTTAAAGCTACTAGCTAACTTACGAGTCTTTTTTACCACTCAAAGCTTTCTAATAGACAAACTCTGTGCCAACTCCTATCGCATCTAAATTTTAACAGGATAGGTGATTTAGGATGTTTTCTATCAAATTTATATTTTTTTGAAAGGGCTTGTAAATTGACTTAAGCATTTTAAGGAACAGGCCCCAGGTCACTGCCGTTATGTTTTTTTCGGTCTGCATGCTTTTCAATTTTTATTTATTTTTTTAATGTGGGGACAAACTTCTTTTTCCTGGATTATCTATTGATTCCTTTAAATCGCGATGAATTTCCGCTGCTCGCGAACATGTCAAGCCATATTATGCAGAACCATAAGGACTTGATATTAAATATGTTATTTTCAATCTGTGGTCTTTGGCTCCACGCATTATGGGTTCACTCTTTCGTCGCAAACACAATGGGATAATTTTTGGCCTGCTCAGATATGAACTAGGGGACTGCATTTTGCGATCCTGCTCCTGTGATTGACGAATGATACTTGCCGATTAAATGCTTAACATCTACCCGGTTGAAAAATATTAAATCTAAGAAGCATCATCCGGGTAGTACTCTTATATTCCTCGGGAGTTAATTTATATGCATGCAATACCTAATAGGTATGATGGAACCGCATTACATTGACTTGGTACTTCTTTTGGGAAATACTTGAGTATGGAAAAATTAGGAGAGGTTAGGCGTCAAGCTAGACATCACGTTGAATACGCGTAGAAAGAACCTGGACCTTGGGCGGAATGATTTAATTTCTGAATTATTGAACAAAATAGAGAGAAAAGCTGCCCATTTGTTCAAAACTTTTTCTGAATTAGGAGAAAGCGCTAATGCCTGGAATGGGAGCCGCTGAATATTACAAGGTGACATGCTCGACCTTAACCCACTGGGTGACAAAAATCGTATGAGTATAATTCTGATCCGTTGGGAATAATTGACATATATCTCCACATAATATTGGTAGCTTAATCCACGCTAAAACGTTTCGAAGATAGACTGGCGGGCAAACCAGCATGAGGAATATTTTTTCCAGTTCGCGATTCGTGGTCAGAACAGTACAAAAATCACATGAAGCCACTTGAAAACGAACTTTTTAGTAATTTTCCTGCCTGGTAAATCACTAATTACATAATGCTGGGGACCCTCTTCCACACACCCCAGTGGCGTATTGCTCGGTAATCTGTAAATGTATATGTAGTTGACAGAAATTAATAAGTGTGTTCAAAACGCAAATCTGTGTAAATATATGGTACAAAATTTCATGTAAATTGGCAAGTTAAAAGGATGCTCATTCAATTTGAAAAAGCGAATTAAACATTATTCTCGTTTAAATTGTCGTAGAACTTGCTGGGATTGGTGTTAAATAATAGTCGTTTTTTCGTTTCAACGGAGTAAAACCTACTGAAACTTGTAGTTTACAATGACATAAAGATAAAATCTTATAAGTAAAATACTCAATATAAGGAGTCCATTTGTCTTGCTATCAATTTCCTTCAAATTATTTCATGTTTTGCGTTATTTAATTTACGATAACGCTGAACTACTTTCCTTGATCTTATAACGCTGCAAGGGGTTTTCAATGAAATGGGGATTCTACAATTATTCGCACAATTTATTGCGAAAAAATTGAATTATATATTATATTCCTATCTTAATGTTTAATGTATATTTGGCACATGTATCATTGATTTGACTCCAGTATGGCGTCGTCGACAGCCGTTGCAAGTTGGAACAAAATCATTTCGCCCTCTGGTAAAAATGGAGCTATCACGCGACGAGCAATTACATGTTTTGCTTCTGCCTAAAAAAATCGTCTGCCGAGGCCCATGTAATGCTGCAGATGACCTACTGAGAATAGACATTCAAAGAGGGGAGAAAAAATCAATTTCAAAGGAAGGTGGACTCAAGAGCTTCAGTCACTCTTTTACGGTAGTAAGCATCAATACCACTGCTGCCATTGTGAGAGAATAATATCGAATTTAATTTGCAAGTTTTGTGCAATAAGAGCACTATCAGAATTATTGAAATATTGGACCACCCACCCCATGTTGATAACAGAAAAGTTCAACATGAGAATTAACATGCTTGTTCGCAGTTGAAGTTGTTGTTGCATGAAGATGAGGAGTTTCTTTCGAAGGTTTGTCACTGCAGATGAAACTTGGCTACTTCATTTTGATCCTGTGACCAATCCGCATTGCTCTGTGTGGAAACCTCCGGCATCAACCGACACCATGAAAATCCAAAGTGGTGGCTTCTGCTGGGAAAGTTGTCATATCATTTTTCGATATTCTTTTTATATTTATCATAATGTTGTGCCAGTACACTCATCTTTAGATGGAGCAAAATATAGGGATGTACTAAAAATATCCAAGGCCATATCAATCGCGAAAGGTCACATTTCAAAGCAGCAAGCTGGATGCTGCAACCACTACAATCCTCGACCACACACCTTAAATGCTGTTGCTGAATATCTCGTGAAGTGTTCCTCATCCTCCCTATGGTCCAGAAGCAGCGTTGGAGGCTGCATAGGCGATTTTGATGTACCTATCAAAAAATGGCTTCCAGTATGTCTTTGGGGATTACCAAAGAATGTGGGGCATGTGGATTGCATCCAATGGGGGCTTCATTGAAAAGGACCATCAAAATTCGGAGGATGATTATATGATGATTTGATTATATATGATGTTAAAAAAATATGATCATTCTTAAGTGAACCGTTTTCGTATTTATGGGTGAAGGTTACACTGAAATCAGCCATCTGACATAAAACCAGATTAAATTTATCGAATTACCTCCTTTACCAAATGCATTTTTGTGTTTCCACCGGATATTTTGTGCAATGCGAGAACGTTTAATGTTTCTTATGGACAGAAAATTCGGTAAAAAAAAGAAACGCCCAGGATTAGCATCCCAGTTTTCTTCATTTATTACATCCAGAATATTATCTTCATTATCATTTGAACAGTTAGGTGAAACTGTCGTTGAAGGCTGTTCGGGTATTCCACCGGGTCACACTCTGCGGCGGAACACCCGAACAGCCTTCAACGACTCAATACGCCGGGAAAGCATCNNNGCGGAACACCCGAACAGCCTTCAACGACTCAATACGCCGGGAAAGCATCCGTTCCTTCTAGGTGAAACTGCTTTGCGTCACCTACTCCATTCCTTGGCACCTTGTATGATATCTTTGTTTTGTCTCCAAAGTGTAAACTCCTTTTTGCTGAAGGGGTTTTACAAGTTTTCTTTTGAAGGACAAACTTTCTCGCCTACGGTAGGGTTATCCGTAATCAACGGCGGTTTCATAGACCCTCCGTTTCATTATAAACTGAATTTACCGGTGAATAAGATAATGATATCCGGGAAAAGTATTAGAGAGACTAATTATTCTTCAGAGATTTCATAGCCATTAAAAGCGTGCTTGTTTACCAGAGATCTTCGGAAACATTGTCTGTAGTTAAACACGTAGCTGCTTTTTTTCTATTTTTTTCGAGGTCAGTTGCCTCAATTATTTATATATTTACGGGAGGTAATAGAGCCCGTGTAGTAAGAATAAAACTGTTTATTCAGGTGTGGCTTTTAAAAATCAGAAAAATGTTAAAATCATCGAGTGAAGAGATTCTCTCGAAGGTTATAACTCCAGATGAAACTAGGCTCCTTCATTTTGATCCTGTGAGCAAACGGCGATTCTCTTTATGGAAAGCTTAACGGCATCACCGACACTGTAAAAAGGCATGGTGGCTCCTGCTGGGAAAGCTATTGTCATATCACTTTGCCATACCATCGTCATGGTTCATGTCACTATTGACACATAATTTATGTAAATCATTTGTATTTGTCATTTTGGATCCACCTACTTGGGTGGCGGGAAGCTGCTCATGGCGGTGTTCCATTCACAAATTCTCTCTTCATATTTTCCTTCGAAGTAATCACTGAAGGGAATATGAAAATGTCAATGACCTATGGTTGTAGCGACCGTAACTACAGCACGTCTCTCCTGCAGGGAAAAGGAATCCGTCAACCTTTTTCCTTTCATGTCTACAAACTCGTTATTTTTATCCAGGCAGCTGAGATATCTGTCTCGTTATGCTGAGCAAAAAATATAAAAAAAAAAATAAATATCTTACTCGGCTTAAATAACATTTTCTCAAACTCCTTTTTCTAGGTGTTCAAAAAATAATACACTTTAACTCCCGTAAAACCCTAAGCTCGAGTTTCACAAACTGCTTGTGGTTTGGTCCATGGTGATGAGGTATCTCTTGTTAGCTGCGTAAAAGGTTTCGCTGCCACATTTTCCATAAGTTCTCTTGCTCCTTCTGAAAAGGTAACAAATTTATTCTTTTGTAGCCAACTAACACGCTATGAATTTTAAATCGCCATTTATCAAACAATTGAATTGTTCTGGCTTCCATAACTCGTAATCTAATTATTGCTAACCGCCTTCCCAACTCTACGGTGAACGCAAAATTTCTTCCTGAACAAACGAAAACCTATTTTTTTCTTTTTCCTCAGTACAATGGACTTAAATTCATAAATTACCCTAGGGGCACCAAATTATTAAACTATCTTTAATATTTTCAAGTAGGTATGTTCAATGCATATAACAATTCATAAGTGCATTTGTCTCAAACAGTATCTATCGCAAAACAAAATCTCTACGAATAATAATGGACCACTTTTCCCTGTTTCTTTTCGCTTGTAAGGAGGTGGTATTCCAAAAGCTGTTGTCACATTAAGGGAACGCCATCATCCTTCCTCTGAACCTGTTTTTGTCTTCTTCGCTCCACCCTTCCTCCCTTCGGTCGTTTTTGCTCGGATAGTTCACTAGGCACGTTCCTACCGTTATTCCTATTACGTCAATGACGGGTTCGGATCGTATAATGTTTGCTTCAGTTTTATTACTTTTGCCAAATGATGTTCTAAAGCGCTTTGAGATTTTGACAAAAAGGATTTCCTTGTTAAGATGCTACACGCTCCGGGTAAAAAAATACAGCACACCGATGTAAGTAATGTCGTTTTTAATGTTATTCCCACTTGACTCGTAGGTGGGACACACACTGGGACCAAATCCCACAAAAAACAGCCGTCCTCCATCTGACCACGAGGGAGAGAAGAAGGTAAAGGAAGTAAGAGTAGCTGGAATGAAAAATTTAGATTTTGTGATTCCACAGTATTGTATTTAGACGCAATCCGGGCTTCGACGTTCAACGTCATCTTCTGGGTCTTCATCGTCTTCTTCGTCCCGAAGATGGCGTTGAACGTCGAAACCCGGATCGCGTCTAAATACAATACTGTGGAATCAAAAATTTGTAATTTTTCATTCCAATATTAATCGATTCCATAAAGTTACGCCTGAAACCATTAATTATGTAAAATTAATTGTCAATAAACAAAGTTGACCGTCTTAATTCCTCTTTCGCAATACTGGCCTTCTACCATATTACCATATACGTTATAAGGGTAGAAATAAGCAATACGAACGTTATTTTGTCACCGCAAATGAACCTAGCGGAAGCTCGATTCGTGACCTAGTGGAATTACAGAAATAGTGACACACAAAGACAGGTCAAAGAAGTCGAAATTCAGAACGTGTTTCAATGCTTATCACACAAAACAGTGTGAACTATTTAATGAAACTGGGATAAATTGAGATATAAGCAGCCTTATGCTCGGGAAATCACAACAGTTGAAGATGTTGAGGAAAGTTTGGCCTTGTGAAACCAGAAGCAAAAATTAGAAGGGGCTCACTAGTGGCTGCAAATGACAATATTGACAAGTGTTCTTGAGATAAAGTTTAAGTGGAACACCTTTAGCTGTCTGTGCCTGTTTTTGCTTCGCATTTGGTCCAAATATCATTTTTTAATATATAAATGGGCCTACCCCTGCTCCTCAATGCTCCATCAATTATTTTCTCATAAAATATTTCTCATTTAGGAATCACACTGCCATTATAATAAGGAAAGTGTATTCTAATGGCAAGTCCACCGAAATTACACATAACAGATCCCCAGCTTCTGTCATCGAATCTGTCCCCATGGACTAGGAGTGCTTGTGGGTGAAACCTATGGAAAGTCAACGTGTCTTCCGATCTCAGGACTCCCCATTTCACCAACGGTCACGGAGTCTCACTAATCGCGGGGTTTTTAGCCCACAGGGTGAAGTCAAGAGGCGTGACCCAAAAGATTGGCTATTTTTCAAGGGGTTGGCTCCGCCTTTGGAGGCACGCCACTGGCCATTTCCGCGTTTGCTAAAGCCTTGTTCCCGGTAGTAGTTTCCGAGACTCCACATCTCACTCAGTAATACTGCGCATCTTCCGTTAAACCTCAATCATCAATCCGCAATTTCTCGCAACTCGTTTTACAAGTTGGAACAAGACGGGAATACGGAAAAGCAACACCATGCCACTTAATTCGCAACCAATGGATTTGAGAGTCCATATCGTTGAGCTTTAAAGAAAATTTTTCTTCCTCTTCACGGAAAATTTTACTGTAAAATTTTAATGGCACCGGGAAGTTTGTATTGTCATATACCGTATGGCCATGTGTTCTTCATTTGATTCCAAGTAAATGCTTCTCTGAAGGGTATTCATTAAATTGTATTCCAAATGTGTATCCCTACAAGGAGTAAATACTCGATGCATACGCATTATGTAAGATCCATGGTGATGGGGAATGGATTCCTCGCGAATATTTGTATATAATGTTAGACATTCTAAAGCTCTCAGTAGCATACGTATTGTCCTGTTAGTATCTATGAGAAAGAAACCGTTGACGATTTTTCAAATCATTTAGTCAATGCCAGGGGATGTTAGAGATGTTTACTCCCACCTCGAGAGTTTTTTTTGGATCAATAACTACTTTCGTCAAAGCCATTATATTCCTGTAGCTACATTTTATTTTCATCCGCTAGAAATATTTACGTACTTAAATTATGAATGCATTAATTTCATTTCAAGAATTAAATTATCACTTGTTTGACCCATCATGAGTCGAGAGGTAGGAAACTTACATTTGCTTAACTTGAATTCTTCTACGGTATTTTGGAGACAGCTTTTTCATCCTTGAATGATTTTCATCCACGTCACTTCACAGGGTTCATTCTTTTACTCTCAAGACGGCATTGCGGTTTTACAGAATAGGATGACGAAGCATCTCAAATATGAATTTGCGAGAACTTTAATTACCGTTTCTTTAATCAAGTAATTTTGACTATCCGAGACATTAGTTAGAACATTTATCTGATCGTATTCCAACCTGCCCCTAATGCACCAACTTTCTAATCACTAATAATACGTTTGTGGGGCCTCATCTTCAGTCACCAACCTCATAAGCCACCAATCGAGTTGTGGAAAAAAATGAACCGTTGCCGTGGCATCCATGAGGTTCTGATAGCTAGCAAGAGAGGAATACTTTGGCTTCGAACTTGATTTTTAGATTCAGGCAGAGCATGAGCACGCGAAGAAAATGTTTTGTAAATCCACAGCACAACGCACAGATGTCTAACATATCAGCTGCATCATTAGCGGTCGCTAAACTGATGGAAATGGAAATAAATGGTAACTTCCCCTAAAGGTGTTTTTTTTCCAATAGGAAATACCTGACAAAATGTATGGGGTTGTAAAAATTATTTCATCCCTTTCACCAGTTATGAAAAACAGCCTTTTTATTAGCAAAGGCTTAGCTCACCATTCCCTCGTGGGACATGCTCTATTTGCGATCAGGATGTCCACCATTTTCATAGCGCACGTTTATTTTCCGGGACTTTCGATCGTTACTTTTCCCTGAGAAATCGTGTCTTTTATTGTTCTCTCGGCTTCTCATAAAAGATTACATTGACTATTGCTTTGAACTGTCCCCCGCCCTTCCCTTCTAATGGACCGTGATGCAACTAGGATTCCGGAAGAGACGAGTGCCTTTGTAAGTATCTCCTGCAGCTCGTTTGGGGGGGGGGCGGGGGAGGAGGAGTGCAGTTGAGCCACCATCCCGTTCATTCCAATAGAGGACCTTAAAGTCGCAACCTGGGCTTCTCACTCAAATCCGTGCCCTCCAATATTTCCCACACCCTCGGTCCGCTCCTCTTTTCCTTCGCAATCCCAGTATGAGGCTTAAAAATAAAGCAACTATGTACCTATTTTTTCTCACGAACATGTCGTATTCAAAACTAGGAACCGTTAAAGTTTCTATAATTTCCCCAGTACAATGCACAGTCACAAATAGCACCCTTACCTCTCCGAATATTTTTTTATGGGAGACAAAGGGTATGTTCACTTTCAACGAATTTTCTATTTAGAAAATAAAAATTTGTTCAAAATATGTTATCTCTCCGTAAAAATACCGATAATTTAGGCTATGAAAAGGGGAGCGGTAGTCTAGTGGGTTGAGCGCTGAGCTACTAACCGGAGTGCTCGGGTTCGATTCCGGGTGACCCCTTTTGGTAATCTTAGCTTCACCCAAGATATGTACCATTTTTCGAGTACCAGGTCATCCTGGGAAATCACAGGCATTGCAGAGAAAGGAACTGGCCACCCTACCCTGATGTGTGAATTTCACATGCCATTGGGCTTAG
Organism: Calopteryx splendens; assembly: GCA_002093875.1. Classification (NCBI taxonomy): domain Eukaryota; kingdom Metazoa; phylum Arthropoda; class Insecta; order Odonata; family Calopterygidae; genus Calopteryx; species Calopteryx splendens. Next base: position 663,939 of record LYUA01000064.1, on the reverse strand, counting down.
TAC
>LYUA01000064.1:600965-611581 GCA_002093875.1 Calopteryx splendens | reverse complement strand
ATACCAACACACAGCCTTTGCTTTTGGCCCTTGCAATTGGAATACCAACACACAGCCCACGTTAAAGGAAAAAAGAAGAGGAAAAGTTCTAAGAGGAAGGTCCGAAACGGAAGAACCGAGATATAAAATGGAAACCTAATTTTTGGAAAGATTCTGCTTGGCGACTTCTATGTTTATGCAAATTATGAAGTGTTGTATTTTAAAATTGAAAGCCAAAGTTTTAAAGTAACATCCTGAGGAATGTTTTGCTTTAAATGTATACGAAACTCATTATAGATTGGATTATTTTTTCCGAAAAAAAATATCTAGATTTGAGTGCCAAAGGTTATTCAATTACCCAAGCATATATAACTGTGATGTCTGTGCCCTCAACGAAGCAAACGTAATGCTTTCATTCGAGGGAGGAAACTTCATATTTGCGTCTGGAAACTGGAATCTATGCCTATCGTATTTGGTTCAAGATCCTGTAGACAGTTCTCCTTGATTATCAAGAATATATTAATAATTCAGGAATTATTGTTTTCAATGTGTGTTGTTACAAAACGAGGACTGCTATAAATAAAGTGTATCAGCATATATTTCGAATCTGAAATTTACAATAATTCATTAATTGTGCAATAGTTTTTTTTTCATTGCGAATTTGATGTATATAGTTGTGTCAAAAAATGGAGATAATTCTACTCCCGATTTTTAATCTATAGATACTCTTTTGTTTCTTCTCTCAGAGTATCGAGGGGCATGAAAGTAATATCCTTCGAAACATTTAGGTTAGGGAAATCCCCGGCGAAAGCTTTCGAAACAGATTTCCAGACGAAATTAGCCTCAAAATTCTATTCAAGCATAAAAAAAAGGACGCTCGACTTCCTTCAGTAGGCCACGGTTCTCGATTTCGTATATTTCGGAAAGTGGAATCCATTTAGTTTCGGAATCAGGTCCGATCTATCGGATTCCACAGCTCCGGAAAATATCCGACGCTAATGAGAGATTGCGGGGATGGCGACTTCCAGATTGCCAAAAGTGAAGAGAGAAATATGCTGAGCGCATGATTCTGGTGGACATTGAGCGTGGGTTGGCGCGGAGGCACGACCGCCCTCTCCCACCAACCCCTTCTTCCTCGGGGGAGGGCGGAGTGGTCATCCCGGCGGCGGTCCCCGTCCTCCCGGTCGGAGGATGGGTGCCGGCCGCGTGGATTCCCGGAGACTCCTCATTCCGCCGATGGGGACGTTTTGAGATCCAGAGCACACCGACAACAACCTGTCGATTCTATTGTTGCCCTCTCCTTGCCACCGAACCAGGGAACTTCGTCTCCCGAAAGATTGAGAAAATGAAACGTTCGCCAACATGCCATGTTCAATTCCTTTTCCTCCGGATTTCATGAGGTTACTCCAGCATCCATCTCAATATTTGTCTCTCCATCGCTCATCGTTTTTGATGGAGGGATTATTATGAAATTAGTGCCATACACAATTTTTTCCGCGAATTGTTTTCTATGGGGTTATAGCTTTAGGTTTCCTACAGAGAACGTGGATTTCAATTAGGTAGTTTTACGTTTCATTCAAATAAACTTCCCTCGACCGGAAAAAAAATCATTCCTGAAAGATGAAATTAGTATCTACTGGATATGGTGGGACTGACCGAATAATAATTGATGCTTTTTTTGAAAATCGCGTATTTCCTCCTTCGATGGCGTAAAAATGTGTAGAACTCCATGCAACCTTTTACGGTTGTTCAGACAAAATGGATCGATTATCAAACTTTTTGTTCCTCTTTTGGAAAGTTCCCACGCGCTTAATCAAAGATTGGAGTTATTTCGGAGCTGTAGTTGAATAAAAATCCCTTGATCTTAGTCTTTGGTTTTTTTTTGGTTGTTGCGGGCAGGTAACATCGAGAATGTCCGATTTCATCGCAGGAGAAAATCCCCCAGAGGCCTTTGGAAACAGCCGCAGCGTATTGCTTTCGCGTTTCTCCCGTGACTCTGTTCCCTCCCGCCTGCTAGTGGGCCACCGCCTTTCATCTTTCCTCTTTTGGGGGATAGAGCGCCGGACGCGACTGCGTTGTCCTCGGAAGGCTCCTTCTAAGAGATCCCCTGGCAAACCTTGCTGACGGTGCTGTCTCAGTGTGCCGTCACCCAACGCTCCTTTCTTCATACAATGCTTCCCGCTGTCGTTTGCAGATTTTCAACCTAGGGATAGAAGAAGTGTGCGTGTGGTTTATTTTCCGGTGACGAACCAGCTGAGTTTATTTTCAACCCCCACTCATTCCCCCGGATACTCTCTTACTTTAGACCATAGGTGTTACCTAGCTTTTTACCTTCTTTAGCAGTCGGCCTATCTAGACGCGAATCGGCAAAGGAAAACGCACCTATGCTAGCCCTACCGTGATGTTGATCAAATGTGCCTCACCTGAAAAAGGTACCTAGAAAATATTTAGTAGAATGAGAAAATCACGATCTTTATGCATCTCCCAGCAAATATTTTGTTTGCTTTCGAATATTTCCGGGAATAATATTGATTTGTTTCATTTTCTTTTATTATTATAATGGCTAAAACCGTTACCCAGTAACCACGTCTCTAAACATAATGACACCTAAGACTCGATTTCCTGTGGAATTGTGGCAAATGATATTTAATCATGTCTATGTTTTCTTGAAGTTGAATATTAATAGTGTTTTGACGGAATTAGTGATTACGTGGTTTTATACTATTTGATATGAATAGGCACACTAAAACATAGGGACGAAATCATATCCGGTGATTAAGTATGTCCCTCATGGGGAACATTGGGAGGTATTGTGTCCAAAGTCGAAAGGGATCCTTTTTCTACTCGAGTACAGGAAAAACTCTAGCAGGATTTCTGGGAAATAGTTTCTCATTAATCCCTTTAAACCATTTACGGTCGCAAAGTTTTCTCTTGACTATTTGGAAGTGCCATTGTTTTCCTATCTATCCCAACATTTGATTTGGTCATATCTATTTCTCGGAAATAATGTGTGTAGCGTCACCATTTCATTGATATTTTTGTTGGAGAATTCTTTTATATCTCAAGTGCTCAACTCACCTGATGTAAAAAATCTCTCTTAGGGTTGCTTCAAAAATGTTTAAGAATCACCTGTTTCCTTAAGGTATTCATGCCAAATCAGGACTCATTCACTCATTATAGGAGAAATCTGCAAAGAACATTATAGCCGAGAATCGCTTGCCATCTGCCATGCTGGTAACAGGTGAATGCGTGTTATTTAAAAAATCACTACCGCAATGCATTGCTAAAATACCATAATTTTCACCAATTACTACCAACGCCGAAAGTAAAAAAAAATATGGTTCATATCTGGCCGCATATCTGACCAGCGTGGAGATAAGAGCCAAAGTCAGTTAATTGGGAGAACGCAAAGAGCACGGGGAATAAATTTGTATCAAATTCTCCACCGAAACATTTTTGACTACTGCTATCAAGTCTCACCTTGGAGATGGTGGTAAACCTCACTTGTTTGCTTCGCAGTTCCGTCCGTCGTTACTTCCTGCTCTTCCCCAATCAAACTCAGGAAATAAACTTTTATATCTTGTCGATCTTCATTCTTATGCTTCTCCCTAGCCTCCATTTCCTCTGACCTTGTAGATGTCATAAGCAAAGCACTGGATTTTTCATCATTGGCTCAGGGTCGGAGATTTATCTTCATGCTAATACGATGGATTAGGCAAATCACACTTTATCATGCATCTCTCCGCTTCTATTAGGGGTGCCTGAGTCTAACTTTGGGGGAAGCTTTAGATTTTGAGGGAACAGAGATGCAATTCTTTATAAGAACCCCCCGCGGGCCGTGCCTGCAAACGCTGCGACAACGTAGCCTCTATATGAGCTTAAGGTCACAAACGCGCCTTGGGGGTCAATTATTTGTCTGCTTTTCGAGTTTTATTTTTTTCCTATCTATTTCCCTCCGGCGCCAAAGCCTTACTTTTAGCTCTTGGTTAATAATTTTGATGTCTGTGACGCAGAGTGAAGAGTTTGACGGGCCGCAGATCTTAGGTGTATCGGTAATCCGCCGGCCTGGGAAACACGGGTGGCGGAATAAAATTCGGACTCGATCATAGATGTTGTCTTCGGTCTAGGATCTACTGCAAAGCGACAGTGCGATGCAATCATAGCAATTGGAGGATCTAAAGCTATCTAATAGAGGTGTCTAAACTTGGACGGCCATATTTTTGAAAATTTCACTCTTTATTTCAATTTGAATTGCCTGAAATCCGTGTAAATTTATAATCAAATTGTCACACAATAATGCTCGTTACAACCAGTGGGCATATTTATTCGGAAAGGGATTTCATGCAAGATTAGGGAAAAATGGTAAAAACAAAACTGCTTAGAGTATAGATTGTTTTACCATTGGTTCATATAAAAGATATATATAAAAGAGATAAAACCACCAGCCAAACGCGCAAACTAGTTTCTTTTACTCCGCGGTCATTAAAACAGCTCTAAAATAACGCTGTGGAAATGTGATAGGACTGAAGCTGCCTGGAAAAGGCGAAAACCTAACGGTTTTTAGTTAAATCCCTCATCTTTACGTTTTAAAGTGAAAAAATGTCCCAAAACCGGTGGCCAGTAAAATTTCTAACACCAATCCATTCCGGAAAGTTAATTTTAATTTCTCTCCATTTCTGCAACTGGTTCCTTCCGCGGGGCAGTGGAGCACGTGAATCCAAGAACCATTCCGCGGTGAAACCGTAAATAAAAATGAATTTAGCTTCGAAGCCGACGATGCCCCTCCGTGTTCCTCTTGGGAGGGGGCGTGCGGATGGGTAAACAAAAGAAAAACGGTCAAGTGCGGCGTGATCCATTCCTCTGGGCGGCGTGATCCCTTGAACCCACCGCCGGGGGCATCACGATCGGCTCGTTAGCGGCCCCCACGGAGAGGGGATTCGGCTCACGATCCCCCGGCCTGGGGGGACGGTAACCGCCGCCGACACGGAAACCCCTGGCACTCCCTTCCGGCAATGCCTTCGAAAAAAAAACCCACTCGCGACTGAGTCACCCAATGGCTGCCCCCACCCACTCATCCACCCTACCTTCACCCTTCCCCGCCCCACCCCCCCTTCCGCCCAACCCTCAATCGCCACCACCCGACTGCCACCGCACCTAACTGGGCCCCTCCACGGGGGGAGAGCCGAGAGCCGCAGGTCACCACCACCAGGGTGTGGGGCAGGGGGTGTTAGGACACCAGTCATTAGGTAAATTAGCCATTTAAACATTTTATGACATTCACATTATTCATTGCCTACTCCTTGGTTAGTCTTAGGGTCGAATTGCTTGACGCTGATTTTAACATATTAATAAAATTAGAACATTTCCACAGAATCATTAATGAATGGTACAATGAGTTCTACGGTGTATGTTACATCATCAGATGCAATTATATATCATATATAATTTTTTAATACTCTAGTACCTTGTACGCACTACAGTATCTGCACCTGAAGCTCTGAAAAAATAGCAGATTATAATGACAATGTGTATAGTAAGTGCTTCCGCAAATTTAAGCCCGAAGAAGTTGATTTCATTAGGTTGAATAGATTGCATTATTTGCGAGTCGTTCGAATTGCCGTACGTGGTCAGATAAAGATATCAATGGTTAGGAGGAGTGGAACTTGTACATTGAAGAGTGACACAAGTAGCATGGCTTACAAAGGACTTGCGGGAAGATATGTGTAAACTGAGGCTGCATAACATGCATAAGATGTGGAGATAGATGAGCCGTCATAATTTGTGGAAAGGTATCTGACGAAGTCGGTTCCTGACTCCCTACGCTTCGAAACGGAAGTTCGCTGACTGCGTGCGTGCGAAACAATTTAAAACACCTCAACGGAATGAGAAAGGACAGCCTGTGAACTATTTTTCATCTATAAACCAGTTTCCACTATTGGTGTTAGCCTTCCATGTCCCTCGTCATTTCAATGACCAGACCTAAACCCACTCTCAATCCCCCTCCCTCACTCCTGGTCTATTCATTCATTACTCTAACATTCCATACAAATCTTCTACGCTCGCGTGTTATATATGCGTAATAAGACTCATTGGAAAATACAAAATATTTAAGCTGAAAATATTTTTTTCCACAAATCAGAGCCCGAAACAGTTACCAATTGTCGTACGTGAGTTATACGCCCCGTGATGTTTTGTTGGTAGGTGTGACCCCTAATTGTGCGAGATAATGAGGCTCCCCTCCTTATTCTCTGTTCGCATCAGTCAGTTTCCCTTAAATTCTGGTTCTTGCGTGGCCTACCCATGTAATCGGGGGCTAGAATTTTCCCTCTGTGCCTGCGATGAACTAATTGCTTGAATTTTTTATTTATCCAATAGTTGAATTCGTGCATGTAGCCTTCCTGTCACCAACGGGTCACATCCCAGGATTTCCAATTACTGTTTGGCGCATCTTGTTCGCTCAAAGCGATTTCTAGTTAAACGCACATTTCCTCTGTATCTCGTACAATTCAGAAATAACTCTTGGGCAAGGTCCCAAATGCTCCGCTTGAATTCAGGGTGATTTCCAACTAAAGCGAAATGAGACATCTACTTGACCTTTTCATTGACGAGAGGGTGGTGACTTACGCAGTTACTTCGTGAACCTAAAATCGAGTTCGTGGTGGAACCAAATATGAGAGCTGAAGCTGGTCGCGATAGTTTCAATGGGTTGTGCGCCGGCAGCCTGTCGCTGAAGTTCGAGTTCGAACACCACCTGCGTCGTGGAAGCTGGGATTTCGCGTGATGCTTCGTAATGAAGGAAATTATTGTGAAATATTGACATTGCAGTTATTAGGAAATCGAATTTTTTCCTACTCGTGCCTTTCGCTTTTCAATTGCTCTCTTAAAACGCTGAGGTGAAGTTATTATCCTGAGAGTGAAATTTGCTCACCGCCCTTTTCGTAACATTTCTATAAATAGGTAGTAAGGCTGAAACCTTTCACCATAACCTTACAAGTGCCTTGAATATTTTCTGTGACTTACGGTTTCAATCTACCTGAGCACATTTCTTGCTCAATTTTCAGTTGATTACTTCTACTGGGTTTATATTTTTACACTGGAAATGAAATTCTCGGCGATCGGGTTGGTGCGGTAGCTAGCGTGCTGGCTGACCACCCCGAGGCCCCGGGTACAAATCCAGGTGGTTACCCACCTATCCATAATCGCCCAAATTATAGTATTTTTCTTAAGTGCTCAAATATATTTCGTTTTTTTTTAATGCTGACAAAGAGGAAAACTTTCAAAGTGTTTTCTAACATTATATCATTAAATTGTTTACTCTAAGATTATCATTTCATTGCGTTCACAACCTTTAGTACAAATCGGTGCATCTATCTAAGAATAATTACTAAGTGGGAAATGTCATTCATATAAATTCAGTAACAAAATAACATTTTATTTAATTTGCGTACCAAAATGTATTTAAAAATTTCATATGGCAATGAACGAATGAAAGATTTTAAAGTTTTACCTCCCGTCCTCATTTTATTATTCACTTTGAGTATCGAATGGCGCTCGGCGGCGCGTGGAAAAATATCCTTGTACTATATAGGTCTAAATAATCCAGTTTTGACCGAACTTAACTTCAAGTATCAGCGCTCGTTTCATTTGTACGAATTTATAAATGCCTCGACATCTATTTTAGAATTTTTCCTCCAATATGCATTGAATGAAATGCCTCAGTCGTCACATGTCTATCTTTAACACTGATCGGCTTCTTCAGCCAAGGACAATTTTTTTAAATTTTATAACATTTGACACCGTTTAAACGGGAAGTAATTATCTCATTTTCACGAGCACCCATGTTTGTGTGTTTAAGGATGTGGTTTTCGGGAGGAGAACTGTGGGTTAATCGTCTTTTACACTCATGTCGGCATCAAACTTCATTTTATGCTTAACCGTAGACCCAGGAGCTAAAACACGACAGATGAAATGGACATAACGTATTTGCTTATTGAGTAAAGGTATAATTTCCGTTTGAAATTCGTTGTTAAAGTCGGCTTGTCTTTTGATGCGTTCTTGCAATCCGGCATCATTGGAACCGGTTCGCATCCGTTGGAAAATGGAAATAAATTCGTGAAGCTCGAGAAGTCGTACATTCACGTAAAGCTTGGTTGGAGTGGTTACCGCAAAAGGTGTTTGGTTCCAATGATACGGTCGAGACATCTACACATCCTTCAAATGCTGCAAGAAGTTAATTTAGTGACTAACAGAATGTATTTCTTTACATGAAGGAATCTAGGTCATCGCATACGCTTGCTCATTACAATGTTGTTGTTTTATCTGATTAAGAGTGGTGATTCGGCCTCATGATTGTAGACTGTGGCATTTTTTAAAAGGACCAAAAAGAACAACAAATTCCTCCCTTTAGGCCACCGTTCGTGATGATTGAAATGCAATCTCATATGAATAGTAGCTCACAACACATAACGGTGCAGCTCCGCACTGATAATTATGATGAAATTACGTCATCTGAGTGTTTTCCTGTAATTTACTTGCCCATGAAAAAGATAATTATAAAATCAGAATAAATAGTACATATTTATGAAAATATTGAGTCACCTCAAATTAAATCTTCTTCATCGTAAAACGAAGTTACTCTTCGTGCTAAGGAAGGTGGATTACCTTCTTGAAGTCGATTGCGTGTTTAGGTTTTGCTTGCTGAATCGCATTTCCTATCATCACTTGCATTCCTATGATAGGTGGGTGGATGCGTGGATCTTCACTGGATTTTTGAGATGATTACGAGTATGGTTTTGAGCAATCGGTGTCCAGCACATAACGTCTCACGCACGCTCATTCATCAGCCTTTAAAACGTTGCCCAAGTTGTTGAATATAGGAGCATAAGGAAAGCAAAGTTGGGCAAAATAGTAAAACCGGGAGCGATCACAGCGTGCCGTGATGACGTTTATTAACGCAAATTATAGTGCCTCTTCATACTCAAAGTCATTAGGTTAAGCAATCACGAAGGAAAGAGGGATCTTAAGTAAACTCACCGCGAGTGGTAACACGACAGTTTTGGTGCTTACCATTGGGCAATTTAGGGAGAGGTAGGGCCTGCTCATTGGCTATATCTGGTCAAAACGCGCCATTTTTGTGAACGATACAAAGATTTTGGACTTCAGTTATGTTCTTGCATTCTAAGGCCCGTATTAATAGTCGTCTCCCAGCACTGAGACCTTCTTAGNNATTCTAAGGCCCGTATTAATAGTCGTCTCCCAGCACTGAGACCTTCTTAGGAGCGACAAAATGCGACAAAATTTCCCACGTTTCTTCCCAGCCCTGAGAGTACCTGAGGTTCCTACTGCGTGGAAAACCATGGGAGATTTTGACGCAAGAGACTCCTAGGAAGCTCTTCGAACTGAGAGACGACTCGGTCCCGTCTCGGTTGTGGAACAATTTAGGCATTGACGATTCTCTCGTAGTATGGCAACAGTTTCAAGGGATGAAGAAATGTTTGCTGCTTATCCCTCCGTGTTAAATACCCACTCCGCTTTCTGGTCTGTCTTTTTTTCCGCTGGCTGTGAAGGGCTTTTATCGTTTTTGTTGCTTCCATTTTAGCAGGGTATTTCCTTTACGGAAGAAAACAGTAATTCATCTTACCGTCTAGGAGCGAAGTTGTCGGAGTGAATGGAATAAAATCTCAGGTACACACTTCAAAATCATTAACGTGTCAGAATTTAAACTCTTTGTATTTTGCCGTATTACTCGATGCTTATTGTGAATTTTACTTTATCATCGAGTTAAAGAGAAAAACATCCGTCTCAATTCATGGAATTCATCGATGCATGGTATGGTAGGTATGATTTTATGGGTATGTAATTATTGTTTGTTCTTTTTGCATTGAAAGATTCTCAGTATAAAAAAATTACATAGAGAATACGAAGGGATCTTAGTTTTTATCTGGCTTATCATAGATTAGAATGAAAGTTTATGAGACCTAGATCAGGAATAACTTTGGGATGAATTGAGGAATTCAAAGGATAATGCAGTCTCAACATGAACACACCAACCACAATAATCGATCCGAATTTTGGTTTGAGAGGTTAGTGGCAAAGATAAGCGCCTCTTACTAACGATAAACATTAAGGCGTGTGGAATCCACGCATGAGCAAGGGAAGGGGCGGCGGCCCGTTTCCCTGTGGAGCCTGTGATTTCCGAGCAAGTTCCGGTATCCGAAAAAAATCCACAGCATGGGTGAAGCTGATTTAGTCCCGATAATCATCGGAATTCGAACCCGGGCCCTCTGCCCAGAAACCGAACGCTCTAACCTACTCCATCCACTAAACCTACCTTCTCGAGGTGGGCATCAGATATAAAATCAAATAGGACGAATGTCAAGTATTCGGAGTGATCTCTGGTCCAACAAATGGAGTCACCTCTGCATTAAGAGTCCGAGACCAAGTCTTCCGCGGCCGCTTGGGAAAAGGCGACTGCCGACGCACCAGAGGGAAGAGGCAGAATTAAAGCCCCAGCACGCCCCAACACCACTCCACCCCTCTCATCCCCCGAACCATCCCCATTCTCTCACTTCCTCCTCCCGAAGAAAGTATTAATTGCCCCTGAATTAAAATGAGACCCCTCCCAAGCCCCTCCCCTC
>LYUA01000064.1:560074-571744 GCA_002093875.1 Calopteryx splendens | reverse complement strand
AATATTTGTCATTGCGTATCACCAATTTTTCGGTTCCTTCTCGATAGTCCTCTCCCGCTGGACTTTAAATGTCCCTCGACTGCATCAATCAATGCGTGATGCATACTCTGAAACGCAAGCGGAAGATGCGGAGATCAACCCGGAACAAGAGGCGTCCTAATACGGCGAAGCAGACCAAAAAGGCCGTTGGTTAACTAACTCCAAGTGATTCTCTCTTGCTTTGACGATCGGAAGCACTTTTACGAGAAAGCGAGGAGATTACTTACCAGACGATAACCAGATTAAACTTATTGTGACAAAAATGCTGCAGAATCTGACGGATGAAATTTTGGAAAAGGGATCGAAGCGTTGGTGATTCGCTACGACAGATGTTTGAACTTCGGCGCAGATTAGGTGGAAAAATGAGTAAATATATAAGTGTTGCACAAAATTTAAAAAAAAATCCAAAAACATGGTTTGCGTAGTTTTCATTTCGGAACGGGTAGAATTTCGGAATGACCCTCGTGCATTGCCTTCATAGTATATGACGAAGTTTTTGACTTCATTTTCAAGACTAGATCATTAATGACAGCGTCTCCAGTAATGGTACTGGGTTCTCGAGGCCAATGCCACCTGCTCTTCAACCGGAAGACAGCCCTAGACCCGGAGAAAATGTATTCTATAGCTATCTGAGCAGTGCTGTGTGTACCAAGAAACGTAGGGTGATGTTGCCAGAAAAATCACGCTCTTCATTTCGGTAAGGATATATTATGTTTGATCATCCCCCTCTGATATGCTATTCCAATTCCCTCATCCATTAGCAAATCATCTTCTCATTACTTGCGCCGATGCTTTAAGTGCGCAATGGACACCACCGCATATTTCTCTTTATGCTTGGATGCGACACCTATTTTGCGAGCACAAATTCCGGTGGAATCCTTGAATCCCTCCCTGGCGGTCATGAAATAATCTGCAACTCCATCATCCGCAATTAGCTGAAGTCCCAAGTGTTCACTGCGATGAGACCAATTTTCCTTTTAGGGAAAGCATACACGACCGCAGCAGAAAATGGCGCGCACTTGCTTTGTATGATCCCGTTCGAGAGCGCGATTTGGCGAAGATGTGCTGGGAAAAGGGGTTTTCGAGCTTGAGTACCCTGTCCAGCAGTCCCCAAGTTGGGCACCTCGAAAGGGGTTAGCTTTGCCGCCGGTGCCGACGAAAAATTAACCATTCACGTAAACAACACACGAATGCCCAGAGTATGAACAGCAGCCACGTCCTCAGCCGTGCTCAGCTAAATGGACGGGGAGTGAGAGGGAAGAGAAGACAGAGAAGGTGTCGGGGAGAATGGTGCGCAGCCATGCGGGGGCGGAATAATGCTGGAATGATGCCGTTTTGTTCCCGGGAGCGCATGTCCGCGGCGGTGGGCGCTTTTTTTTATTTTCTCTTTCCCGAGTACCTGAGATCGGGCGTTTGATCTCGACTCGGCGGGGAGGGGAAGTTTATGCGGGAAGATGGATAAGCGGCCTTGCGCCTGGTCGCTGCCGGCGTGCCTCCTCGCTCGTACCCCCACGTCGAATAATTCGCGCATGAAACCGCAAAGCGTTTTCCGCTGCGAGAACTCGAAATTTTTGCACGGGTTTAGGGTAAGCCGAAGGCGCGCGGATACGCCCCACGGAGCGCACTTATAATCACAAACGAGAGGAATGATCCACGGGAGAAAATAGTGCGAAACTTGACGGAAAAGAAAGTAGACCACTCCCGTCAGCGCTCTTTAATGGAGACGGGGTTAGCGAATTGTCTTTCGTTTTGTGAAAAGCAAAAGCTACCATGTACCTCAGGAGTAAAGAAAGACATGAATATGATGAATTGGATTTGTTTGGTAGTTGATGGGTGGCTCGTGCCCAAACCTTTTTAGCAGTGCTAATAGTGATGTTTTGAAGGTGCTCCGATGGCGATCGCATGAGTTCATCGAATAAAATGAATGTGGCTCGGCGCTAGGCCTCTGACGTAGGCTAACCGCTATCGGGGATCGAACCTTCGAACTTAGAGCCAACCCTAGCCACAATTAATTATTCACCCACATATTCAGACTCCGAATCCTTTAAAAGCCACTTCCGCGTGCTTACTCAAGTTTATTTCAAGAGATTTTATTTACCATACAAATAGTCCTTAATGAAAATAGAAGGAGTATTTTTTTATAAAAGATGAACTACGTTACATTTTTGCTAGTGTGACTCCTGATATTAGTTAAACATAGGTGTGTATTAAACAAATTATTGATTTTTCATACATAATGAATAAAACTTTGTCACTACTGTGATAAGGCAACCCATGTGAGCAGCTGAAAACTGCTATCTCTAATGCTTGAATCATTGCATCTAATTTCCCCTTGTGGACATTTCAAATAACTTTTTAGGCCGAATGGGTGTGTTATCAAATCATACGAACTACGCTCGGACATTTGTAGCAATTAAATTGCAACTCTTGTACACTTGAATTGCAATCTCCAAGCTAACTTTTTTTGAAGTGACGTATTATTTATATCCTATCCTTAGAAATAATGAAAAATCACCTCAAATTTAATTTTGTTTTTCAATATTTCAAAAGCATAGAGTTTTTTGACTGTCAAGATAGTCTACTGAAAGAAATGTGTTTAGGTGCATCATTACGAAGAATCTGAACTACCATAAAAATTTGATCTGTCATAAAAATAAGCATCTACCCACAAACGGCACCTTGTGAAAACTGTTACTTTTACATAATTATATTCGTCAGATGAAACACTGGTATTTACTCTTTTGACCAGTGACCCATTTGCATGAGCTATGCTCGTCGACTTACTCGATTTTATATCCATATCTACATAATACCCTGCAAGCCACCTTTGGGGAGTGTTGCAGGGGATGAGTTCACACCAGACGTGCACTAAAGGAATGACACTACTCACTCGGGAGTCTTGCACCGCAGAAAATGACACATGCAATAATAGCACACAGTAACTTAACCTTAACATGCAAGCACTATACAACGAGGGTAACGGGTAACTACGTTTCATACCAACTACAAAGAGGAACACATGCAAATAATATACTACACTCTATTAACTCAGCTTAATTCGCTTATTTTATTTGTCATTAATCATACCGTCGGCTAACATTTCACGTCAGCGGAATCTATTAATGTTAATCCTCGCGCACGGCGTACGAACCTGACCTTTGGTTTCCCTGTAATGGAAAATTGAGCGATGTAAAAAAAAATTGACGGTAGTCGTTTGAAAGAGCATGAATGAAAACTGTCAGGAGAGCAGGAATATGGAGGACGGGAGAAAGCACATTTGAGAGGGATTTATGGACGGGGAAGTTTTGCTCGGGACTGCGTCCTTTTATTCGTCCCAGTACATCTTGGAGTGAAAGTTTTGAGGAATGTGAGCCCAATTCCCAGACCACTCTTCTCATACACGTTCATGTGAGCTAGTGTGTATCAGGTTGGTGGATCCGGTTCTTGGCCCCACTGTTCGCGGTCTTTTCAACAGTACAAAGACACAGGGGTCATTGTGAATTCACATCCTCGGCAAAGAACACGCTGGCACACAGGCACACACACACACACACATACACTGCTGCCCGTGCACCGACAGTTCTTGAATATTTCCGTGCCTGTGACTCCCACGGATGAGAACTGCTCGCTGGTGCGTGAAGCCGGGGACTTCTTTATTTTTAGCATTTCCCGATTTCGAGGGAAAGAGTGAACGCAAGTATCGGAAATGGTGTTCGTTGCCGTTAGCGGAAATGTTTGAACGGGATTGATGTTTGTTCTCGCCCTAACGTGTATGCATGTGCAAAAGAAACACCTGGGAACGTCTTGATTTCTTAAGGGTACCTACTCTCATGCCTTTCATGGTGCATTTAATGAGATGGCGGTCGCATTAGAATTGGAAGTATAGCTTTTTAACAATAAGTGCATACTTAGTTATAATGTGCAGTAATTCTTTTTTTTAATCGTTTCCGTCTTAATCCACACGCTACTTTGACTGATTGTTCGCATAAACTTCTGTCACTTCCAGAATGTTTTCTTATCTTGGTGAGCCTATGTCCTCGAACTCTTCGTTACCCGAAATTGTGCGCATGACTGAACTAATATACGTAACTTTACTAGCGGGGACGTAATCAGCATTTTAAGTTTGCTTTAGTAAAGCATTCATTTTAAATAGGTGCCCATAGGTCTTGTTGAATGCGTGTCCATGAAGGTGAAACAATAGTGATAGCTGAAGGGAACCCGTATGTTAGTGAAAAGAAGAATTTTTAAATCAATTGGGTGAAGACATTGTATCTTGTCCGGTTGGGTCAATGTTGTGGATAACAGACCCTCCTACTATGCCAAAAGCCCTGAATGTGTTCGGCATGATTTTTGTGTGAACACTGATGGCCAGCTTCAGTGGGACCCTAAAGGCATGTAAAGATTAGTGGGGATCCCAGCGGGCATAGTGTTCGTACGGCATGTAAAAGTACTAGAGCATTTATATGCATAAATGGTAAACGTGGAAACGAAGTATAGTGCAGTTAAGAAAAAATTGTAAGTAAATATTTTATAAAAATTATAACCAAACATATCGAGATTATATGCCTGATATTTCTGATGTAATTAATGGTATTGATATTTACGTAAATAAGGAATTAAAACTTTCTCATGGTTATTCTGGGCAAATTCCGTCAATGTTGCTGGAGTATTATCATTAGGGGCAATTGGCAATTGTTGCAAGTCGTCAATTTCTATTTAATCGTGGGCCACCGTGGCCCGGAGGAAGATGCATCGCTATTGGATTTCCTAGCTTCGGAGTGAGAGAGTGAATTCAAATTGAAATTATAAAAAAAATCAGATCCGGTCACATTCATCCACAGTAAAGTCGCCGCGATTGCTTCATATTTTCTCCCCATCCGAATCAGCTTCTCGTCTTTAAGTGTAAAAAAGATCACATAGGGGATTGCGTTGGAAAACAGACCGCTTCGTCTTCATCTTATGTCCTCCTGGTATCATTTCCCACACTCCTCCCTTGCGCAACTCAGCTTGTAGGTAAATGAAATTTTGAAATATGCATGCAGCACCTCTCACTCTCTCTCTCTCTCTCACACACACACATACACTCTCTCTTTCAACCAACGCATAAACAATATCATTGCAGTCATTAAAATGATCCAGCCCATATTTTTTATGCTAGGTCCGAAGAAAATAAAATGGAAGTACTCTTTTCCCCCTCTCCGAGATTTCCCTGCTGCACGCGTAACCTTATCAAATGCCAGCGCAGGTGCGTACACACATCCACTGGAAACTGCCGATTCCCAGGAGAAAAATGAGTGGGTCATAAATCACTGAATTGCGATCACGTAACGAATTTCGAAATGTTTCACCCGAGCACCCTGGCAAAACACGTGGTGACAAAAGTACATACCTAGAGTTACTTTTTTTTCCCCACCACGTTTCGCCCACTCCTGTGGCTAGCACCATCGAGAACGTGGTGCGCGAGCATCGCTGCGTCCATTCCACAATGCGCCAATGGGTCAATCCCGCTGAGCGCCATCAAAAGTCTTGTTAGGCGGCAGGTGAGATCACCAAGCGTGGGATGGGTCATTCATCGCTCAAGCGAGCGAGCAATTTCCTTCCCGAGCAACCCGCCGGACGAGGTGCAGTGGGACTGCGTACTCTACTAACGGGTTTCTCTTCCCTTAAGGATTAATTACCAGCGGGGAGGCGCACGAGGAAATTATTTCCCAGGCATTTCGATGCCATCCGCCGATGCAATTGAGTGGGTTATTAGCTTTAGTGAGGCAGTGTGCCCCATTTGGGATCATCGCTTCAGGTTTTCTAAGGAAAATTCCTGGTTATCTGTGGGAATGCATCCGTTTTTTCTGGCTCTCTTACTTTGTTACCTAAGGCTTCCTATTTAATGAATGTTATTGAAGTGTGCATATCAGCTAATGTGGAGTATGTATGTATATATATATATATATATATATTGATTCACTGAATGTAGATGAAGATGATGACACAAGATGATCTCTGAAATGCAAATCGGTGTGTTTTTTAATGAACTCGCAAACATCGAGCTCGTCGAAGCCAAGTACGAACTAATTTTTATTTCGCGGCAGTTCGCTCCGATCGCTTCCGTAGGTTAGATTACCGTGTTACCTTTTCTGCGTTGGCAAAGTAGTCTGGGAGTCTTCGCCGAGGTGTTCAGGCGTACTCGTACTTATCGAGTTGCCATTCGTGTGAGTGAACAAAGCTACCACCCATTCGAGTGGACTCATAGATCGTCGAAAAAGACTTTATTAGGATTCTTTTGAGGCTCGATTGTGAGTTTTATTCTATGAGACGAATATATCTGACAAATGTTTTTCACCCAAAATCTTTTGAGGGTAGCTGAATCCGCGAACGAGAACTTGCTTTCTTTCTCATTTCCATCGAGAAATTTCTGTTAGATGAGCAGAAATATTGGGAAAAAAGAGAACATCTCCACCCCTAAAAGAGTTTTGAGTGCGTGGGGAAGCTTGCACGTTGCTTCTATAATTCATGATACTGGATTATTCTTGCCTGTGTGGTAGCTCAAAGAGAAACGGTCTTTACTCTTGGACATGACATTTTCCGCGCTGAGAAACGCCCACAGTTTTTGCAAGGTTTGGAAGAGTCCTTCAGAATGTTACTGTAGAAATAGTCTCAGATTTTATGCTTAAACTAAAGTGGAAGTTAAAAAAGAAAAATTGGGAGCCATAGGGATTATAGAGGCTGGTGGATTAAGTCAAGCTTTCTTGTAGTGGAAGGAATAAAAATATTCCAGTGGAACGCTCAGTGGCCATATTTTTTTCTATACCAGCTCTCATCTCTATTAGCAATGAGCTTCATCTGAACTTGATCAATAGGCTTTTTTTTATACGACTTAGTAGCATATATTTGACAGTGGAGTAATTAAGCCATCGGTTTGAACTCTTAGCGTGCATAAAATTGAATAAGCATACTTTTCTCTTTCCTCAGTATACCGATGTGGGATTTTTCTCTAGTCATTATCCAGATGATGACATTTTGCCAGAACGACTTCGTTTGAGAATTATGTGGAATCTAGTTTTTTGCTGCTGTTCCTGTATTTTCCATTATGTGGTACTCTTTCCCTGATGGTATGAAACAATTTGGCGAAGCATTTGTGTTCTTAGAACATATTTCCTCTCACTGCCCGGGAATTATATCATCGGAAGATCTTTTCAATACATCTAATGCTTGAGTATATATTATGGCACCAGAAAACTCAAGAAGGTATTTTTTAATGTTCTACTTTCCTCTATTTTTGATGAGGTTTAGTATTATTTAACGTTTTCGCTGCTTGTAAATAGAGATTTAGTCAAATTAGTAACCATTTCTCCGAATCATTATAAACAATAGGATAATATCGAAAATAAGTAAGAAACAACATAAAAAATGAGCACCTTGATGGCTCATCTATCTCAAAAGTCAAAAAAATGTTATTTTAATAGTAGACCAAGCATTCTGTAAAAATAAAAGACGCATTGAATTAAATTCTGGGGGATGGATGGGGTTTGAACCCGGGAGGCTGGGAGATTTGCCGAGAGGAGATATTTCCGGGCTTAATGCTGCGGATGCGGTGCCTCAAAGGTAACATAAAGGGACAGCATACAGCTGGGGCAAGTAATGAAGCGTCGGTTAAGAACTCGGAGAATCTTGGAGTTGCAATCACAGAAACGTCCGCATTAAAATCATCCGTCGCGGATTTGGGTGAGGGAAACGGCACGTTCGAGTTTCTCTCCAGCCTCAACGAAGCTCATTAATTTACCAGGACGTGTTTAAGGTAAATAGATCCCCATAAAACCGTGAGAAGAAACCACCGCTTTGGTCGATACCATCAGAGCGATCATCTCGGATGAAGACATTGATTGCTGCAACCGGTCCCTTGCGCGTTACCTTGTCCGAAGCACCTTAGCCACCATCGTTGATTGTGAATCGTGAGAGGAATAACCAGTGGCGGAGTACTGCTCCAACGTAAAATATTAAGGAGGACCTAACCTCCCGGTGTATCAGTGGCAGGAACTAACATAACACTCTTTGTGCATTAACGAATCGCTGATCCTTAATTACAAGGCAATATACGCAGCTGCCAGAGCTAAAAATAAGAGGGAAAGGTCTGTGTATCGGTCTAGTCCGGCAGAGTTCATCGCCTCGCCGTAGGATAAGTCCTCGCTTGCTCTTATTATTATTAAAACTAAGGGGATCTTAAAACCTTTATCAACCAATACTTATTCAACATAAATAAAAGATCATCGTGTATCGCAAGTTACATTGGCTATAAACATATGCTAAGGAAACTCATCCGGAAATTCAGGATTCCAAAAACGAATAACTCCCCACAGATCTGATCAAGGGGACGAACTCTGTCCACTGCAAATTATTCCATCCGATAAAGTAAAGCGGCTCTCGTCGAGGAGCTAAATACTTACTTTCCATTCGGCCTCTCCCTTGCATATCCATCGCTCCTTTCCAACCGTTTCAAATGCAAGCAGTTCAACTCATCCCCGACAACATGGGTATACTTTGCAGTGCCCGCGGTGATAGGATGCTTAAGAAAAGAAATAAGGTTAATTCCAAGTCTACCACTCCTGACGATTTACCCGCGAAGTCTATTCAAATTCTCCACGCGCCCATTTTCCATTTTAGAAGCCATCTCTCTGAATATTCTGTGTCAATCCTCAATTCCTCGTCATTCGAAAAATGGTCCACATCTGCTCAATATAAAATATGCCCAACCCAGTAAAAGAGAAGGATTTCAGAGCAGAATATCAACTAGGAATGTACTCCAGGGAAACCATCTGCGCGGATCGTATTCCCCCAAGCTTCGGGCTGCCTAGAAACTCATTTTCATGGAACTTTTCCAATCTGGTTTACGGGGAGTAGAAAAGACAGATTCCGCTCTAATATTAATGATTGAAGCAATCAAAATCAAAACGACGCTTAAAGCAGGTGATCGCATACATTAATTATTTTACTTTGCTTTTTTTTATTATAATGACTTAGATTAAGATGACACCGTCCCCTACTGGAGAAAATGGAAAACTTTGACCTTTCTTCAAGTCCATTAAACTGGTCTTTTTTATTCTACCGCCAGTATACAGTTCACGGTGGACTCGGAGGTATATCAAAACGAACATTCCTTGAATCCCGGACACCAGCTAAGGTGCGTTCACTGTCTCCCTTCCTCTTCACGGATTTAATTGAGTGAAATTTCCTCTATAGATTTTACGCAGACGAGATTTAAATTTTGTTCTCATAAAAACCCTGCTAACGTGTTTCGTCACAACAGCTAACGAAGATGCCTAGAGTAAGTGTAGTCTAATAGGTTGAAATGACAGGCAAATTATTACGAATATTAAATGAAACTCTGCTTGGGGAAACATTGGAGTATTCCATATCTAAAATTTATTGTTGGAAAGCTTGCTTACTGATTTACTGTCAGTTAGCTACCTGGTGATGGTTAAGCTTTTAAACCTGGATCGTGTCCAATTTTTATCTGCGGTAAAACTGTCGATTCCATAAATAATTAAACTATCGATCAGTTAACAACTAAGTACAGACTTTTGGACAGCCCATTATAACTGTAAATTTTCTCGTAGCTCTCGCTCAACAAACCTGGTTGTTATTGCCTATCGAAAAGTTTCGGTATTAATAAATATGCGATTTCTCCCCCAAAGTTTTTTTCTTATCGTCCTTCACAAATTAAGGAAAACGAATACAGTCTTTTTCCTTGCTGTATCCCTCTAAGAGATCTTACCCTTCGCTACAAAGTCTTCTGGTGCCACCTGCTCAATTTACTGACAAAACTCGGAAGAATGGCCAAATACCACAGGCATCGCAACAAAGAAATTTCCAAAGTGTCCGAATCCGAAGACATATGCTCCATGCCTCTCACTTCTCATTCCCCCCTACTACTACATTCCATTTCACCCTACTACTCACCTCCATAGCCACTTTTCTCTAACAGCTGCGATGCAAATACAAATACCCGACAAGCAGCAACCATGAACTCATTTCGGCTCAAACTCTTCGAATGTCTGCATCTACCTTGGTACCAGAGTGACAATGTTCTTTTTTATTCCCATTGAGCATGGCATCCGCATAGTCTCATTAGTCCTAAAGATGTGCATTCCTATAGGAAATTCATCTTGACACTTCATACGGTATGATAACAAGTTTTCTCTTTGTTTTATCTCTTAGTATGTCTTTGTTTAGGCTATGCTGATGACACAATTACGAGAGAGTATGCCAAGTATTTTTTTTTATTTTCTTCCTTATTCCCTACTTTCGACCAAATGACTTGCCATTCATTCCACGTCAGACAGAACTTTTGCCACCAGGTCAATCGTATCCCATCGGTGTATATTTTTGTCATGATATTTCTCTTGTCATGTCTAAGGACTCGGAGTTATTATACCCTTAGGATCTAGGTTCATAATACTATCTAGGGTAATAGCTTCATATCTTATTCGTTAATTATTACCCGCATCTGAATCAGCTAATAGCCCGTAAATTCCGTGAGATCATCTGGTAAGATGGGTTTACGACCTCAATGTTTCTTAAATGGTCAAACAGTTACGGCCGATGGTGATGTATTTTTTTAAATCTAGCAAGTTGTAGAATGCTGTCAGACAAAGACGATGCCAGATTGGAAGCAAATCATTCCTAGAGGAGGCAGTTCTCAAATTTCGTCCCCTTCGAGGGTTTACAGGAAATCCGGTGAGACCTATTTGTCATTGCAAGGGCGTAAACAAAAGTCACGTGTTTTCGAAAGTTTCCGCGATTTTGCTCAGTGGTTAATTTATTGTAATTTTGAAAATATCCATTGCCAACTTACCATTATAAGTGATATTTTTTGCCATTCCCGTATCTTGAGTTTGTGAGCTGTGGCAAGTACATATTCCACGTTCCAATCCGTCTCTAGCACTTGATCCTCGCAGATGGACAAGGAGGGCATGAAAACCAAAAGAGACCGGCAAAATACATGAGAAACAAACTACTAGCAGAGAGAGGAAATTAATCGAAGTCGTGTTCTTGGTGGGGGATTTACTGACACCGGTTTCCCTCGTTAAATCCTCTTAAAGTCACTTCCAATGACATGAGAGCATTCCAAAGACGGCGTCCGAATCCAAGGCTTCCGAGCTTGTGAGCACGCTAACCGCCGGACGGCGGCCGCCTATTAGTTCCATATCAGTTAAGGGGCTGTTTACCAAGGCCTCTGCTACCATACGAAGTTCAAGTGCGCACGCATTTTCTCCCCTCATGGTCTTAAACTATCACGGGCTTGAGCATTCCAATGAGCTGAGCTAGAGGGAGCAATGGCAATCGTTCCTGTTACGGGCACCAACGATACACCTGGATCGAAGTTCAGGGACCAGAAGAAATGCAGACCACGAAGCATGTGCTCAGTGCCGGGGCTCCAAAAGTTAAAAATTCCATTGGCTCCATCACATAACAACACTGGAGCATGTGAACACTTCATCTAAGAGGGCAGTGTTTTGGAAGAAGGTATGCATAATAGTGAAGAAATTAAGGAAAAAATTCGTAGACTAAAGAGATATTTACAGAGAGAAGATAGATAGATAGATAATCGTCTTTATTTGGGCGAAATTGAGACCATAA
>LYUA01000064.1:453923-496768 GCA_002093875.1 Calopteryx splendens | reverse complement strand
TATATATATATATATATATATATATATACATACACATATGCATATATATATATATATATATATACACTTATCTTTTCTTATATATATATAAATTGCCTTACTTAATTTTATGTAGGTATGCTATGTGGTAAACACGGGAATACTGTACGCATATGTACTTACTGGCATAATCAGTTGAAAATCTTGATGGCCGCGCTAAGCGAAGATATAGATGCTAAATAAGTTTATCACAAGCCTCTGGAGAAGACGTAGCAGGAGGGCTCGTGCTCCGCTGACCCTCCCCCCTTGTTCCACCTCACTGAATTCAGTACTATATGGGTCAGTGTTTGACCTATAAGGGCGCGCAAGATTTTGGGAGTGTATTTTTTGAAGAAATTTTAACATAGTTACCCATTCATTATTTTTTTAAGTAAATTAATATTTTGTCAACTACTTTCCATCTTGATAAACAATTGCTGGTTGGAAATTGCTTATTGATTGAGCAAATTATTTTCATGAATTAAATACGTTCACTTATCTTTTCTGTTTACACTCCTAAGGTCCCGAATGAGTACTTCTCATTTTTTGATAAACATTTAACAAATATATGTATCATTTATTTCAAATATTAAGTTACCCCACAGAGTAATTCTAGTCGTCCATAGTTTTTGACTAATAAGTGGGATTATTCGGGATTTGGGTCCATCAAAACCGAATCAGCAGATAGGTCGCATCATAATTTGGTCCTTGAATCATGGGCTCATGGAACATGAACTCATGGGCTTTATGGAAAACTGAACGCATATATTGGTGTCGTAGATTGCAGCAGTCAATTGAGAACTGAGCATACCTACTTGATTTTTAAGATGCAAATATTTACTCGGGAAGTACGAAAGCTTCCACACTGACCTCATTTTCATAACTTGATCGATTACGCGTCATACTTATCTGCATGTGGGGTCTTGTACGCACTAGGGAAAATCGACGTATTTGGACGAATCTGGTATTATTAATATCCAGGATGAATTTCCTTACCTATTGTCAGATTTTCCCAATAAACTGATTTTCATGCCTTATTTCACCTTTTTTTCACAGAAATTCATCTGAAACGTAAAATAAAACACTATGCCGTTCCTCCAGAATCCTAACCCAAATTTAAAAATGCTCACTCATCACTTCCCACTGGTCTTCATAAGGGTTTCTGGTATTGATTTTATCATAGCGTGCCTCACAGTATATTAGAACAAGATATTTAAACAAATTAAAATCTTATTTTAAAGTTTACACACCTTCCTTATCCAGTAATATGAATCCATGGTACCATCCTACTCGAAATTTTCTCTCACAGTCTTACAGTGAATGTTATTTAACTAGATTATCTTCAACTCTACCAAACTTCAGGGTGATGGCATGAGTAATTGAATCATCTGTTGTTGCGTCATAAATTGAAACGGTTATATTTGGCAAACCCTTGCTTGCGAATTTGCACCACATTTGCCGTGCGTTCAAAAGTTCAACGTGGAAGATTTGCCCCTCCAAAACGATTGGAAATAGCGTTTTTTTTATTCCCGGAAAATCCAAATTGAAGTAAAAGAATTCGCTATCAGTACAATCATTATAGATAACTGTTAGCGCCCGACCAGCCTATGATAAAAATGTAGGATGAATTCGATGACAGAAAATAAAATGCCATATACGTCAACACCAGCAACAGAATCGTTGGAGGCACCAAAAGGGTGAACGGCGAAAATATGCCAAAATGCCGTGATTAAACGTAATGTACTGTTGGTTGGTGCCAAAAGTTATGGATACCTAGAGTAAATTAAGCCATTATATTATTAATGGTGCTCATACATCGAAGGTTCGGTCACCAAAATGGCCGCCGACGTGGATAGAATAATGCGTAGAGGTCTCGGCCCGAGGAAGAGGTCAGTGCAGATTCACTATCCCAGTCGGGATTTTAAAATTAAATTGGGAAACACTGGCCACTAATCAGTCAAGGGCGCAGCCCTTCTCTTTGGTGGGCGATGCTACGAAGTCAGAAAATTGATCGCTGTTGGAGACGGGATGAACTATTTCAAACCACCATTGTTTTAAGTACAGGACATTTTTTAGCACTCACATTTGGCTGATATTTGGGAAGACCTATGGACTTATAAAATTTAATTTATATTTTTTTAGTCTTATAGATTCTCAAATCCATGTCTTACAATGGGTTACATTAATTCGTGTTTTACAAGTGAATTTGTAAATAGTTCCTATCCCAATACTTTGCGTCTTAATGTAAGCTTTGCCCTACAAGTCGACTTGTGGGCGTGTAGCAGAGAGTTTTAGGACTCCGGCCATTAATTAATTATGCAATCATAGAGGGATCATACTGTGTTCCCAGGATGAAAATCACATGATATCAAGGCATGTTTTTCAAAATTATCTTCGAAATTGCCTTGACTTTGTTTCCATCCAGAATTGTAAGAGGGAAGTATACGTAATCAAATTTATAAGTCTGGGCGTCTCTATCTCCTATCCTTGTGGTCTAGCCTGCCAATTTGGTTTCGGTTGAATTACTTTTTCCCTTACTGCCATGTTTAATCCCGAGTACCCATTACCTCTTTATGAAATTTATTTTGTGGTTTTACCAGTTAGTGGCCGCTAGAATTCTCATGTATTCCCTAATAACTGTAAAACACTTATTTTTTCTACTATCAGTAATTTTCTTGAATGCAGTGGCCCTATTTTTTTAACTGTATCTACTTCCTAATTATTATTTTCTCCAATACCCCCTAAATAATAGCCGCGTGTGTTAAATATGTTTCAACTAGTTTAAAGTAATACCGATCTCACAATGCTTTATCTATTGTACCTCATACCATTCTAACGTATCCAAGTTCACGTGTGGCGAATTCGAGATTGAAGGTTTAAGAAACAGAAACCATAGAGTTCTAATCGTGGTTTTGGTTGGTGACTGAATGCATTGGCTGATTTCCCCCTCGCAACTCTGCCATGACTCTATATGTGTGTATTCCTGTGTGTCACCTTTTCATGTACCACCTATACATTTTGGCCACTTGCAACACGATATAAATATCCATTAAATGGCTAAATATAACTGATTGGGGAATGCGTAATCCCTCCCTGTTTCTGTCCATGCAATTTTTGAAGAATGTTACTCCCACGCCGAATACATAGTCTTGGTAACCGCTTTTGGGTTTT
Source organism: Calopteryx splendens (assembly GCA_002093875.1). NCBI lineage: Eukaryota > Metazoa > Arthropoda > Insecta > Odonata > Calopterygidae > Calopteryx > Calopteryx splendens. The sequence goes on along the minus strand of LYUA01000064.1, from coordinate 493,579 downwards.
GTTTAGGATTGAAGTTGCAGCTTCATACCATTAGATTACTGTCCAGTATCCAAAAGGAAACAAAAACTATGACCTGGGAACTTGGATAGTCTACGCGAAAGCAAAGAAAGTAATTCATAATTTCAACTGTAAATCATTTAATTAATTACGGTCGTCACAGATGAACAAGTTCAAAATAGGTCAAATCGATTTTCTTAAAATACCATTATATATGATGAAAATTTTCGTAATTTGAACGCCACAACGAAATAAACCCGGATACCTGCCCGAAAGCCTGGTTATGGCAGCAGAACTGGTATTCGTTGCTGGCAGAACGGTACAGTGCCGAAGTAAGGGGTAGGTCAGGTGTCCAGCTGCCCAGAACGGCAAACTATACGGGGCTTTGAAGAATCACTGTAATTCATAGGAAATATTTTTCCAGCTAACCAATGTTTCCCCTCTCGGGTCATTAAATAATTAAAATAATACGCCGTATTTAAGCATATTTTTCTGCCGAGTATTTCGTTTTTTTATACCAATCCATATCGCCATTTTTTTACTAATTTGATTGCATTACGCGCACCTCGCAACGAATAATGGGAGTTTTTCATCCTGTAGCCACAATTTATATGGCGGGAGTATAATAATTTCAGAGATCTATTAAATGACGCGGTTTAAGTCAAGTAATGTGTTCAAACACGGTTTTCTTCGATACCGGTGATACTGTTAAACACGGTTTTCCACACTCCAGTAAGTTTTTTTTATCGGCGACCCAGATTTTGACGTGTAACATCATCATCATCATCAAGTGCTAAGGACTGAAAATTTTCGGACTTAAATATTGCTGCTTACAGTAGGGGTGAAGGCGTTGGTGAGTGGTAGGGGGAAGAAGCCAAAGCAGGGGGAGTGAGCGGGTAGAGAGGGGAGGGAAAGGGTAAGCTGGACTGTGGTGGGCTACAGAAGCCCCTAGGCCCCCATGGTAATCATTACTCGTGACGGAAATTTTTGTTTGTTTTTCACCTGATGATGACTTTACACGTTGGCAACTAAGTCATAGACAAAACCTTGAGCGCTGAAATACCAAGTGCTTCAATTCACCACGAATCGCTTCCACGGCGTGGCGCCGGAAGCAATCGTGGCCATTCAGTAATGTTTTATAGCATGACTAAACATAACAGATCAATACAATCTGCCTATTTTCATCATATCGTAATGTAAAAGACCCATGTGGATAAAGACGTATTTCTACTCTAAAGTAGCCACCCATAACCATTGTATTATGACAAATCAACATGCCAATACTTATAAACTCATTTCCTATCACGCAACGCGTAACTGCGTGAAAATGAGGGATATCTATCGTTAATATATTTGATAATGCTACATGATAGCGAAACGCGTCGTTCGGTTGTCTTAATTAAGCTTGTGGGAGATACGAAGAAGTCGGTTTAATTTAAGATTAACTCTGCTAGTATGCACGCAGCGATGACGTGTGTGAGCTATTTGCCGAAAAGTGCCATTATGTGCGTTATACAATTATCGTGTGTAACAAGACAATGTTAAGGATTATATGAATACATCAATGTAGCCTAATTAGGTACCATGTGATGGCACTAAGGTTGGACTTGCACCACGCCTATAAATCCAACCATCAGCCTTTCAGAAGCACTTTAAGCTATGCCCCCTGCCCTTTCAATTCAATTTTCAAGCCGTAATTAAATTCCCATGATGTACAAGCGTTATTCCCAAGGTCCTCGAAACCAGTTGTTGGGAGGGATTGGCGATAGCGGTCGCGGTAACCGTTTCTTCAGAAGCCTTTTACTACGACGGATGCGACTCCGAAGAGCCTCGCGATTTTTAATGAAATGGAACGGATGGGATTTACGCATGCGCGACGGTTAAATAATGACTTGCGGTACAGGAGAAAACAGGGTCAAAGGTGCGTTGCTCTTATGGTAATATAGATCAGTGTAATGTGCGGTACTGTGAATTATCGCAGGCGGTGCTTCAATTAACGGTATGCAAGGGTAGGACGCACGGTGTGGACTCGATCAACGGTACACATCTTACAGTGGTGCTCGTCCGGCTGTGTCGAGAGGAGGTGTAAATGCTATGATGACAAGTTTAATAGAAGCTGCTTATTGCTCTTCGGCTTTCATTGATTGAGAGTAAGGGACTGTTAATGACTGCTAACACCCCTTCGCGTCTTGATTTGCTGGTGAGAATTTGTCACGTCCTTTCGTCAGTTCTCTCGTCAAATTTAAAATAGTTCCAATTGGGGAGCAGCGGCTATTCTATCTTAATTCTTAGCCACCACCCATGGTGGTGGCTAAGAATTAAGATAGAATCGGCACCGCATCAGAGAATTTATATGGATCGAGACTCGGTGTGAAAAGGTGGTTTTGACTCCTCGTTTTGTGGTCGTCTTGCGCAGTATCGCAGGCGGTTCGTAAAAGAGACGTCATTGATTTACTGCGTGGAATCAGGAAAATGAAAGCCATTCTTTTTTCAAAACTGGGAGGTAGAACGGAAAAACGTCATCCAGCCCACTTAGACCAAATTTCAATGACCTCTTCCTTTCAAAGGCACCTCGATCTGTGACGCGAAATAAATTATAATATGGAGAGACTGATGTTTCCCCAACACCAATTTCATCACCTTAATAATGTGCTGTGGCACGAAATAGGTTCACTCCATCATTAGTGGAGATCTAAGCAGGGCGCTTAGCTTCGTCTGACCCGCAACAGTAAATCTGTTAGCATTGCCAGTTTTTTTGGAATTTTCAAACGTTTGCGATAAAAATTCATGTAATGACACTACTTTCTTATAATTCATCGAAACATGAAGTTTCCACAATATTCCACCACTCCAACTTTTGCACGCTAATTTATTCCCGATTGAATAACTATGATAAATTAGGATGAATGATTAGAGTTTTCAAGTAGGCATTCTCAAAGCCAGGGCCATCGTAAGGGCGGGATCCTATCTCTCAATGGAATTTTGAGACGATGAAATTACATTGCTTTGAAGCTGTTCCGAAATTTCGCTTCCGTAATACTTGCCATACCTAATTTACTCTCTGAGCAGTTGATAAAAGCCAGTCTCGCCCGGGATCATCATCGGATGCCAATCAAAAAGCGACTCGGGTAATACGCCTCTCGCTCAGTTACGGCGCTTTGTAAGGACAGACTCAGCATCTTCGCGCGACAGGGCGTCGCGTCAAGAGCTCCAGATTCCGCTCGCCGTGTGTGGCCTTGACCGGTCGCGTGCCTTCGGCCACCCCGAGTCACCGGGGCACATCGCAAGGGCTAACGAGACCCTTTGTCTTCCGGCGCCCTCCTTTCTCCTCAAACTCTTTTCTTTGAGTTTGCGTCGGAAAAAAAGTCTAAATACAAGCGTCTGGGTTTCGTTGGAAATCCCTCTGGCACCAGAAGGGGTACCCAGGGGTTTCGTGAGCCGGCCGTTGCAGGAGATGACCCTGGAAAAAAGAGTGTGTGTGTATCTCACGAGTGATGCGTCTTTGGACCGCAGGTGGCCGAGAGGGGCGTGGATCCGAACCTCAGGGACAACGACGGCGCAACCGCCTTGCACTTCGCCGCCTCCCGGGGTCACGCCGACGTGGTCCGCTGGCTGCTGCGGCACGCGGGAGCCCGGCTCACGCTGGACAAGTCCGGGAAGAGCCCGGTAAATGATGCAGCGGAGAACGAACAACTTGAGGTAAACCGTTATTGCACTGCATGGATAAAAGATTCTGGGGTAACGAAGGGAAACTGCGCCAATGCAAAGGCCACCTTTAACAACCTGACAAAATTCAGTCGTGACTGATCCGACTGAAGCATAATGAGCGACGAAAAAATGCAATTTTCCGCAGAATAATGCTGTGGAAATCATTACTTGGTTGCTCATTGAGCCCTCTTCCGTTTTGATCATTGCAAATGCTTGGGACCTGAACTGGGATCTCTTGCCCAGCTGGAGATAATAAGATTATTTTTATAATATTTGCCCGAAAGTATTCTTCTGCTCATTGTCGTCCTTTAATGTATTGAGTGATGATTTTGATGCAACATAATAGCTTTCCCGTTTGTTAAATAAATTCTTTAATGTATTATCTTACTTGAACTATAAATTTACCTATATATTATAGTCTATGAACACATAAATACTTTAGTTCGAAAGGTACAAAGTTATCTTATCTAGCTGCGTAAGGTTTTATTTACTTCAATCATTACTTGTGGTCAGTATCTATGATAAGGAAAACATAAATGAATAAAAACTACTGTTTTGGTTCGCTCATGGTCATAAATAATCTAAGAGTCTCGTGCCAATTAAAGGTAGGTTTTGCACCCTCCTAACGGCTATCTCCATCCTTAATGTGGCGGTAAGTCTTTTGAGTCCTGATGTCCCCTGGAGCTGGGCTGGCGGGAGCAATGGTAATTGTTCTTGATAGCGACACCCATGCCGTATAGTTCGAAGGGTCGAAGCCAGGTAGTCTACGCAGCGTCAGTTCCTAATGGTTGCGGCTGCTAAGGCGTCTGATCCTAGTGGATCTTTTCAAAGTCATGGTGTCACGTTCTAAATGCTATCGACTCTAAATCTAAATCGAATCTAAATACATCGGGAAAATACTCAATTACTTTTCTCATTGCGCATGAATTGGATCGTGAATTCTACTAACTATGGAAATAAGCCCACTGCGGGTGGGGGGGGGCGCCTGGCAGAGAGGGGAGGCAGGGTCCCGGAGGTCGTCATCTCATGAAATCCTTTTAACAGCCGAGTTGAAAGCAGTGGAAAGAAAGTCGCAGGTGTGGACTGCAACTTTAAGAATAGAGCCCTGGAATTTTAGCGCGGTTTTAAGGGCAGGGAAGTGAGAAAACAGTAATGGAGAAATGGAGAAAGGAACTATGTAGGTGAGACAGCGGGGATTGTCGTCGCGTTATTTAAGGGGAGGGTACCTTTTAGATTACATTATGGTCAAACATAGATTTAGGAACGGTGTCAGTATCTATCATACCTTCCAGGGGGCGGACACTGAAGTCATTTAAATTTCAAAATGATTGGAAGGGGGAGGAATGTGTAAAAGTGGAAAGTTGAAGATTGAACGGGAACAAAAAAGAAGGAAAATCATAAAGCACTTAATGATAGTGTTAGGATAAGAGGATGGTAACGGTGGACGAAAGTGGGTGGACCTTAAAAAGGAAAGAGCGAGAGCTTCGGAGGGAAAAAAAAAGGAACGGTAAACGTGAAAAGTCCACCGTTCGTCCAAAACCTACCTTAATTAACCGTCATAAAAAATCGGGACTTCATTTAAGAGAAGAAAAAAATCATTGCAGTGTGCTTCATGCCAAATATACCATGCTTTTAACCAAGGAAGATTTAAGTTCAATATTGCACCGAGCGCACAAACTGCTTGTCTCTTCACAGACCTCTAATCTGACGACTTTCCCTGAGGGCTGCTCCTTATGCGCTCATCAATATTTCATGCCTGTGAAAGCAGGACAGGTAAAGTTTCCAGCAACGCAACGAGGGGAATCTTCTAGGCTCGTAACTGAATGCTTGGAATTCGTGACACTTGGTGTTTTTGAGAAGCCCATTGCAAAATACGGTTTGGGTATATGTTATGCATACTAAGAAAATATATTTACAGATAAAGTGTTGCAATACATTAATTATTGCTGCAAATAAATCATGCCCATTTTTAGACTATTTTTTTTATTTAAGTCACTTGTTGCATGCAACCATATGCATAAAATATCATGCAATCATATTTAATTATTTTTATCGATGTAGTAAAAATGTATATCCATAGAAAATTTTGTAAAAGTATTCCTTCTGAGCAGTTAAAGACAAAAAAATTGAACAGGCATAAAAGTTAATCTCTTTTTACTTCAAACTATTTCTAACTAGTCTAGGCGCTAATTTCATTATCGCGAGACTAGTCTTCGAGATTTTTTGTGCAATGATTTCAATGTAAAATTCAAAGTCCTAAGCCCTTTGTGATTCTCACCTTCCGAAAAGAAATTTATTCTTCCTTATAATTATTTCTCTTCCTCTGCTATTGTCACATTTAATATTTGATGTTCCAACGAAATAAATGCAACTTTGCTATATACTCGGGAAAAATATTTTTGAAATATGTACGAACGAGAATCAGAAGAAAATTTGATTTCTCAAATTTACAGCGTTTAATTATGTACTTAGCTATAATTATTTTCATATCCTTGACCTCACTGCAATGGAGTGAAAATATTTTGGAATATTTTTTTGGCCTTGTATTTACGGCAAAAAAAAAACAGATTTGTTTCATTACAGTCAATGCATAACAATCGAATTCGGAGGACAGAAAAGTTAAATTAGCCGAATAAGCTTCGAAATATTTTTTACTTGCTTGAATAAAAATTAGACTCTTTTCCCCTATGTTTCCATTAGTAGTTAAAGGAAAAATGTGAAATTGGGCTTCATACTCGTTAATTCATTGAGAACGTCGACAAAACCTTGGTTTGAGCCTGAAATCACGCGTACCTATTTATCATTCAAGAGCCAGGACTCATTTTCCCTAAGAAATTTTGCGTCTCATTAATAATGAAAAATTTTGCTTCCTGACTTCGTGCTACAAAAATGGCGGTACGATTTTTCATTGCAATAACAATTTGTCTATCACCTTGATTTGCTTTTACCGCAAGAATTTGGTTGATTGAACGATCTCGCATTTACTTGCCTTATTATATTGCTGTTGGCTAAAATACCTTTTATCTTTACAGTGTCTGGAGATACTAGTTCAGAATGGAGCTTCACCAGACTACCAGTCTGTCCCTAAAGTGACTACTGTGGAGCCAGTGTTAGGGAGCATGAAATCGCAGAGTCGCTGTCCATGCGCTAAAGCAGAAGATACGCGCCAAAGGGTATGTCTCCATTATCTCTCGCGCCTCTTCTTCTTTCCTCGCGATTATTGGGTGTGAATTTAAAGTCTCATTTGGCCAAATAGAGTCAATTATTCATATTGCGTGTTTGTTGATTATTTACGCTAAGTGTTTTGAAAACAGTCTCCTTCTGAGAAGATAAAGAATTAATGACGGATGCAACGAATATTTCGCATTTAGAGGATTGATTTCAGAGAATGAAACGTCAAGAACAAAACAACAGCTGGAAACCGAAAAAATGACAGTATGAAGAAAAATGAATGGGGACCCGCTAGGAGATATAGAAAGGAGTGAAAAGATATGATGGGATTGTTAAATAGATGCGATTGGAGAATGAGTGATAAATAGAAGAAGAGAGTGGAATAAGTATGTAGACAGGATGGACAATGGTAGAATAGTAAGCATATTTAGAGATAATACTCCCGATGGGAAAAGAAGGTTGGAATACCGAGGACAAGGTGGAAAGAAAGCATGTGAATGGCAAAAACACAGGCTTCAAGGTTAGATTGAAGCAAGAAGAAGAAGATTTGAATCCCATGCATTGTTAAACGATAGATCGTGATCAAAATTCCATTAGCAGCAGTCCCTCGAAGGGATTTTCTCTGTAGCCATGCATATATTTTTCCTCGGAAAATCAGACTTCGATCCGTCCGTATGATTTTTTTCGTTCTCAATAGAAAGTCATAATCGTTTCCTGTTCCACCTCGCAGTTGCTCATATCTTTCCATATCGAAGAATTGTTTTTGCATCAGTTATTGACAGCAAGTGAAATTAGAACACGAAATCAATGTATAATACAGTATGAAAAGGAATATTTTATCAATGACATAACTTTTATCAAAACATCAATAAATTATACTGATTAAATACGCCAAGCTTCATCATTTAATAAAAATAGGTAAATGAGTGCCTATGTAAATTCACCAAACTCTCCCCCCTAAGAAATTGATCGAAAGCAAGGGTAATTCAGTCTCCAAACAAAAAGAACTCTTTTACACAGTGGAGATAAAATAAATAGAGGTGAAAACTTTCAATACTAATGTCATTCTTTCCTCTTCTTTCGAGGAATATGTTTACCATTTTTCATGGTTCTGGAGTGCAGTAGTAACTCCTGATTTATAGTAACCGTCTATACTTTCATCTTTAAAATTATTTCTTTTTCAAACTGTGATTTTTTTGACAAGTTAAAACAGGAAAAATTACAAATGAGGGTATCAACACATCGTTTAAATACCTAATATTCCTAACCCATCGGTTCAGCCATTGGATTAAAATTGGTCAATGAAGAGTGGTGACCGACAAAACTCATATTCTTCACATGTCTTGCATGTTTCTAACTTTACACAAAGATTTTTTTTAAAAAACTGCTTTCAATATAAAGGTTAGTATGAATTACGAAATACTGGAGTTTTGCTGGAATTGACTCAATTGTCGCGTGAAATGACGCATTCATAGAAATGGCGTGTCTCTGGGCATTGTTAAATGTTAAAAAATGTACTAGAACATCAATTATTCTAATTTTTTCTCTTCTATTCTGCTACACACTGTTTTCCAGGTGAATTTGGTCAATTAAGTACCAAGAGTTTGGTTGCAAGTATCCATAAGTATTAGTTGGATTAAAGCCCGGGATATTTTGCTTATTTACCGGCCCACAATGACACAAAAAGGTAATTTGTCTTCAACTGGATATCGAAGGGTATGTCTCCTTTTTAATGCCAAAACTAATAAGTTCAAATCTGTTTATTGATTACCGGAATCAGCATTTTTGCAGTTGTAATCTCCGTGGTTTTTGGTCATTTACAATATTAGCTTTTCAATATTAGCTTAAAATTGTTCTTTTTTAACATTTGTAAATCCAACGCCGCACGTATTTTGACTTCACGGATAATATCCTACATCGTCTACAATTTCACGGAAAACAACGCCCAAACATCCACCTATTGACTTGAGTAAAATGATTGCCAAAAAAATCATAGACTTTTAAACTGTAGGCAAACACAAATTATGACGGATATGTGCATCCTGGAACTGAAGACTTATTAAATACATAAGTTGAGCTGAGGTTTCTTTTGCACATTTAATAATGCGTCGTGCAGACTAATTGAGTGCTAATGATTAATTGATATTAAGTAAGAAAGTTCGCCCACTCTAGTTTATAAACAAAAAATGCAAATGACTCTCATTAAGTCTGAAGTTATGACTGTGCTATGCTTATGACTATGCTATGTTTATGACTATGCGGAAGCTCCTTTTTTTATTAAGAAGTTCTCCCTTTACATATTACGAAGGCAAAGATGAATAAGATATTCTGCAGCTCCACAAGAATGAAAAGTTTCTCTCCGTCATGAGTTTGGGATAATGATACCAACTACAGTGATCAACCCGAAGGTGAGGGTAGAGTTTACCTCTTCTCAATTTTTAACGTGATCCATTAGAAATCAGCTACGTGGAAAGGATTTGATCTTGAAATGGAAACAGCGGTAGAGCGGTAGAAATATATTTATTTTACGGTGATATTATTTTATCATTGAACTTTACTTTCGTTTTTATTATGGGAATTAATTACAATTGGTCGTATTTATGTTCCATAAATTGTTAGAACGACCTGTGTATATTAAATATGGGTGATATGATGAAGAAAATATCTGCTGAACGTTTAGTGCTCATTTGGCTTTTGAATTTTGCAATTGGGAATGTGTTATAGCCGAGTTCATATTTCCCATGATATCATGTTAAGTTTCCATTATCAGCAGTTTTTAATGTAAAAAAAACTCCTGAGACAACTTTTTTCCGTGCGAAGACATACATTTTAAACTTCTCCACGGATGCAAACTTCTCCGGTAATGTCTTCCACATTTTCCATTAAGAATAATCTCTGTAACTGTGAGGGTCACGGGCGCCACTTTGTGAAAATGTGTTATATTCAAATAGGAAGAATAAATCTCATGCTGTTAATTTTCAAACTGGTTTTGATAACAACGGACCATGGTTTCGGCACTTAAGAGTCACTCTCAAGGTCTTGCTGTCGGTTTGAGGATGACACTAAGTGTCGAAACCTAAGCGTGAAAATTATCAGTGTTAGTTTTATTCTCCCAAAATGAATTCCTTCCAACTTTTGTTACTCTAACGGGTAGCTTATATTCTTTCCATAACATTTCCCTTCATGGCACACGATTGAATCACGTCAATAAACGCACTTGAGACGGATATTGGTTGGTGGAGAACTGAAATGCATTTTCCCGCAAAGTGCTACGCTAAAATTGTGTGTAATGGGTCCCCGAAGCTGACTCCTTGGCGTTCCTTCGTTTCCAGTGCTCTGCTGCGACCTCCACCCCCATTCCGTCCCTGGGGTCGCCCCGAGGAGGCGGTCGGAGCAAGAGCGGCCAGCCGCCGTCGCCGGACGGCCAGCCCAGGGAACCCTTCTACCTGCACCCGCCGGATCAGGAGCCCAAGGAGGGCGGCAAGGCGGCCAGCATCCCGCCCGGCGGCACCGAGGAAGGTCTCTACGTGAACCCCATGGCTAGCGGACTCCTCTCCTCTCACCTCCGGCCCCTCTCACGCTCGCAGACGCAGCCCCGGCGGGGCAACGGCCCCGGGGCCGGAGACAGCCGCCCTCGCCGCACAGCCAGTGGGGCCGCCCTCCTCACCTCCACCAACGGAAGGTAATCCCCCCCCCCCGGCCAACCCTCACACTCCCACCGCCGTTTACCAAGTACCTACGTGACAGGGGTGCGGTCCTTGGCTGCTCACAAAACATTGTCATTTGAGGCCATTTTTCATCCACGCCCCTGGCACTGTTCACTTTCGAGGTGGTCACCGTCATTAAAAGCCTGGTCATAGGTTAAGAAATGATGCATATTACCCTAAACTTGCATAATTACTTATTTCGTTTATGCCGCATGCGTGAATGCTCTTCTTTTCCTTAGACTCCTAATATCCCTTGTCGTGACTCCCTTCGACCACGTTCAAACGTGACTTTCTTGGTCCACCCCTTTATCTCCCAAACCACTCACTCGACGACAGATTCGATTCTCATCCATCCTCTCGACATGACCAAGCCTGCGCACTACGATTCTTTCATACTTGTCCGTCATCGGCACGCACAAGACACATTATCTCTTAGTCCATACATTTCTCCCCTAGACTCCTATTGTTACAACAATGGCTCCTCAATAACTCCATGCCCCAATTACCCACAGCATTTAGTCCACATTTATGAGTATCCCGACATACTCAATTTATACTTACATACAATAGATAAATTGGGGAGGAGTACACTTATATACTGTGTAAGTTTTGCTTTCTTATGCAAGTATTCCTTTTTTATGTTACTCTATAATTACATTAGTACATTTTTTCCCGAAAGAGTAATCGTGTCTAAGGACGACTAAGGACACAATCTCTTATTCGTCGTTAACGATTTAGATATGTTTCACATGTAGACAAAATTGAGTACTATCATGTCGGATGACACAGTGGATAAACTGCTAAATGCCAAAGGGGCCCCTCATTATAAAGGCCAATTATATATTTATGATCAATCAATCGCACTCATCGGTCTCTTTTCAAAAATCGGGTTTGGCACGTCAGAAATATAGTTCCGTAATAGTATTTTTCGACTCGCATTTCCACAGTGGGCCTGCACCACCTACAGCATTAATTTCAAGCCAGGAACAAATTAAGAGCTTATATTGTTCAAAAGATACAGAATATCTATTACAACCCGCGTTACAAGCACCGCACTTCTAATTTCTAATTACTATACTACGTATGCGGGATATGCGACAAATAGTGGTTATAATCAAATAAGAATTAGCATCATTGTTACGGAAAACCTACCGACTCTAAAAAATATCTCACGGGCCCCTTCCTTCCGGGACATAACATTTTAAATTCCTCAGTTCTGTTGTTATCTCTGATGTCATATTTTCATGATCTCTCCTGCCGTATTAAGGTGGAGTTTGTAATATATATTTATCACCATCACATAAAAGTCCTCTTCCTAATTTACGCACGTGTACTTCGGTCTTTTGAGTGTGCCCGACCTAATTCATTAAACAATCTAGTCACATTACAAATTTTAATTTTATCATAGCACCATTGTTCAAATCTAGATACTCTTCATTAGGCCCGATCTAAGTCATAAATGTAGGATAAGACATTCTAGGAAAAGTTTATAATAGCAGCATATTCAAAATGAGGCTTCACATGAGAAATTTGACATTGCTCTTTTATCTTCTTCACTTCGTTTATTCCCTCCTTCAACACTTTTCCCGGACAATCTTTTCATGTGTCCCACCTGATTGTTTTATAGTCCGAATATTTCCCACACTTTTTTCCCTCCGAGAGATTCCCTGAGTAGGAGTTATACATAAGTATTTAATAGATTCTACTCTAATAGTACACTAGTAATAACACTTCACATGGGTTTCGAAATCTCAAGCTCCACCCACAAAATAATTCTGTTATAAGATGGTGATTAATCGCATCTCAATGGATAGAAACTCATAAACTGCCTCAATTTGTGTTTAAATTATTTCATCATAAAGGCTTTCGGTCTAGTATCAGCACCACCCAATGTGTGAATGATCTATTTATTGGTCATAACCAAGGGCCTAAATATTTTATATTGAAAATAACGGTTTACGGAAGAGAGACTTCGACGTAGAGATGGCATTGGCAGGTGAATCCTCTTCAGGAAATGCCCAAATGAGAACTTCCTTTAAAACTATGAATTAATGAGTGAATTAATCCAGCTTCGAGATAATTCATTTCTCTCAAATAAAATATATAAAATACTTAAGCAAGCTTTTTTGTGCCCACTCATGGTTCATCGCCGAGGCTGCTCTTATGAATGCGGTATCGTTGCCGCCCGGCCGTAAAAATCGGAACGATGAAAATAGTTGGACAGTGAAATTTTGTCACAAATTTAACTTTCTTCCGCTGAGATTTTTATCGTCCGTCTAAAAATTTTGCCTATCACCGCGAGCCGCAAAAAATGGCAGGGAGAAGAAACATTTACTTTGGGTATAGAGGCTCCCGTTTTCACAAATGCTCGATGACTCGACAAATGTCGCTGGATGATATTACCCATATTATCGTCTGCTTCTACTTGTGGCATCCGACAGACACCTCCGAGTCACAGCAGCAATAAGATATTGTGTCATCGACCCTTCTCGGTGGAGATGAGTATAAATTCTTTCGAATGCAACTTGAAATCGCGCCGATATGTGTCGTCGTCCGACGACGCTTATCGATGCGATGGACAGACGGACGAACTGCGTCGTCTGCGATTATTGGAAATAGTAACCAGTAACAGAGTGCTGATTGATAAAACTCCGCATGGCGGCGTGATAACACACCACGCGCTGTTTAATCACGGATTCGTCTCTCTTTGAAACCACTGTCACCTTCCAATAGGATTGGATAAATCAGTAAGAATCGCGTTTTTTTTACTGCTTTCTTTCGTATTCTGGCCTGTCTTGTCTCTCTATAAGCAGGTAAGGTAAATTCATGTGTCGAAAGAGATATGCACTAGGTAAATTACTGTATATCCCCCGATGGGAGGAAATATAAAATCCCTATTGCGCTTAAAATTAATTTCTTGGCCCTGTGAAATATGGGAACGAAATGTGATGCTAGAGCATTTGAAATGTCCGCAGGAGGAATATTGGATTAGTGTATGAAGGTTATCATTTAGATGCCTGCGGCTTCATATTACACTGTTCAACCTTAAGCCTCTGTACTGTAACAATAGTTTTACCTAATTTTAAGAATCTTTAAAATTTATAATAAAATGAGGGCAAGATCATGTTTCAATTGATCATGATGTTCAAGATTTATCAATAGTTTGTAAATTATGGATCAATTCAATTAGGCCGCCTTTCTGTTTTATAACAAGCACAACTCTGATGACAAGAATAGTCAAACAAATTTCACTCTTACCTTCTCTTTATCGGTTTATTATAATTTAGAATTTGTTCTCATATTAACCGTTTTGTGTTCAAATGTAACTGCGACGTTTCGATGCAAACCTTAATTACTACTCATGAGTGTCATTGCTAACTAACTAACACTGCTGAAACTGGGATATTTCTAATATCTTAAGTCAGTCAAAATCTTTTATCAATTGAGTGACTCAAAACCGTGCCTTATTTCAGCAGGCTGTGAAACACTACCAGTGATTCGTGCATTTTCCTATATTCTAAACTTATCATAGGTTGATGATAATCGAATGATAATTAAAAAAATGTTCAGCAATTGATAAAAGATCAAAGCTTATGATAAATATTTGCAAACAATACAGATAATGAGGAGAGTTTCCACCTGCGACAAAGTTCAATTTGCTACCTTATTTTGCTTATTGGGTTTAAGTACTATAATCTCACCTAGTCATTGAACAGAAAAATCTTAAAAACTCATGCTGAAGATGTGAAAGAAACGATTGAAATTTAAAATTAAGAGTCATTAAAAAAATTCATTTGCCATATTCCGCCTTTCAGGTCACCTTCTCACAGTTCCTGCAAACTATATTTTAACTCCAAATTTTAAAAAGCCGCTAGCGTAAAAATTATAATAAAATTTGTTAAAACTGCATTCACGTGTGATATGAAAATTTCTCAATGAAAATGTAAATCGTGCATTGCGTACTTTCTCACTTGCATAACTTTTGACATAAAAAGAACAAAGTTACAAACTCTCTAATTGACCACCACACTTCTCGTCGATCGAAATGCAACATAGAAAACGTTGGGGAAATCTAGGACGTGAAATACCTTTTCTCAGGGCAGGAGAGACAAGTAACTCCGTAAGTTAGACGCTTGAATATCCGATCTCCTCAGTGTCTCAACTCCTGCTCATACTCATCTCATATACAAATGTGATATTTATTTTATTTGTCTTTGTTGCACATCTGACTATGAACCGAAAACCTTTTCCCAGTGCCAACGGCTGTAGGGTGAGCATCGGTCAGTCATCATTGGGAAGTGCAACCCTGAACCACAGTGACTCGTTCTACCTGCACAACCCCACGGAAGTGGTGTACAACCGAGTGAAGGAATTGTTCGACGCCGCCGGGTGCAGCGGCAACCTTCCCCGACGGATATCGGCCAACGGGCAGCCCATGTCCTCGGCGTCCAACTCGTCCACCTCCTCGCTTACCTCCTCCGGCTCCTCCGCCGTTTCCACTTCGTCACCGCCCTCTCCGGACAACAGCAGAAGCAACTCTGACGTCACGCCGCCCCTTCCGGTATCTGGGATAACAGGTATGTAGGTCATTCCCATCTGTTCCTTTCTTTTGCATTCCCCCTCCAAAACTCGTGAGCAGATCTCAGTGAGGTGAGCTTCAATGGAGGAAGATTGAGGTCGTGTAATTCCTCTCATTTGATAATGGGGAGAACTGATATCCTTTGCTTATTTTTTTATGTTTCATTCAGTCTGAAATCTTTTCCAATGGAGATTGTTTTACTGAAATCCCTATACCCATCCATGATTTTCCGAGGTACTTATGAATGTCCCTGATGCTTTGCAGTAAAATGGTGATTGGATAAAGAAACCTTGGTTGTTGGGGTTCGTAAAGTTTTCACTTCTAAGTCTTCTTTCCGGTGTCATCCCTATGGAAATGGATAAAAATAGTTTGTTAGGATTTTGATCAAATATCGGCTGGAAAAAATGGATTTCATTCATCGGAGATGTTTGATTTTATGAACGTTGGAAATGAGCACAACCATTATTCTCATCATTTAATTTGAGAAACCATATTCCAATGTTGACTTCCACTCCAAGGTTTATCTGAAATAGCAGTACAGCCCCCACGTAGTGAAAAATGCATTGCATACAATGTTTAGTGAAACTCTCCACAAATCGCTTGCCTGGTATTTCTCTCACTGCCGGTTCTCTGCCTTGCATTGACGAATTCTTTCCCATGAAAGCGCAAGGAAAATATAATTATTATTTGGACTTAATAATAGGAAAAAAGGTTCAGTTGTAAAAATCACTGAACTAGGAAATGCGGGAGTAAACATTAATGTGACCCATTACAAATCATCATGAATATTGTTAAATGGAGTGTGGCGAGCTCCCTGAGGCATACGTTATGCATACCAAGCCATCAAATGCTCATTAAATAGCATTGGCTCTCGGTAACACATCACATACCATTCATCTCATCCACACGCACCAAGAGATTGCTGTAAATGCAACGTACTTGTATACCATTTTATTTTCTGGAAAGCGCGTTATTTATATAAGAGTTAATCTAAATAATGTAATTTCATACAAGAAATGTACTACTCCTAGCTGGCAGAGTTGTGCTTATTAACTTGGTGCAGGTAGATGCATTCCAAAATATTTTTGACAGTTTAAATATGTATTACCCTCCAAAGACCCTTCAGTAATTGCAAATTTATTGGATAAAAGAACCGGCCACGATGGCTTTATGTTACGGCAAAATACAATTTAACCGTCTCGCCGCCCTGGTTACTCCTGCATATAACGCATTTTTCGGCAAACTCGAAGTTCGCCGTTTTAAAACCGCTTGGGGTAGGGTAAAAGTACCTTTTGCAAAAAAAAACCATGGAATTTATGAATTCAAGATAAAATTCAAAGCTATATAACTCCGGAGGGTCTTAATTCCACAGTAATAAACAAATTATTTTATTCAATAAAATGTCGTTGGTAGCCTTCAAGCTGTCTTTTTCCTATGTAGGTACATTACTACCTTTGAAAAGATCTTATAACAATAATAATCGATTTCATTGATGGCTGATAACCTAACACCCCCTGCCACACGCCTTCGTGAAGGCTTACGGGGCAATATGTAGGTTTACTACGATATTTTCATTGGATATAAAATGTGAAGAGGTGTAATCGCCAAATTGTGTGAATTGATCGTCTGATACATGGTTTTCGATTGCGAGTGATTTCATCCTACACCCACGGCCACGCTAAATGATATCGTGTGAACATGATTTGCCTTTGACTCGATAGGTCGGGGTGAAAACACCCAAACCCTGAATGCACTATTTCACGAGCCCTAAAGCTTATTTCGGAGCTATCCGCCTGAAAATACCTCTATCAAATTGATTGTATGGAAGTCTGGCTATAGAAAATCATAAGCCGCGTTTAAAAAGATTTCAAAACATTGTTAGTTTAGGTCAGAGTTTACTAAAAACATATCAGATGGTTCCAAATTATTTATTATTATATGTTTTGGTATATTGTGAATAGAGGACGATGAAGCTACTCGGGAAAATAATGGTGTGTGAAGCAGCGTGTTTTCTTGGCAAGTAAAAAGGTTGCTTTATTTATAGCCCAAGTAATTCGTGCAATCCGATGACGACTTTGGCCATGGCCATACGGTACGACGAGGGTACACCAATCAGTACACGTCGGTGACGACGGAATTATATCCAGGAAGCCGAGGCGTAAACAGTGCCATTTTAATATGTATTGTTATCTTCGAAATAGTGTTCAACGGCCAAATTGCTTTCTCAAAACGCATTTTGAGCGCAGGAGAGTATCCACAACGAATAAAGAGTTGGTCTCGATGATTATTCGCAGCAGGCGAATAACTCGAAAATCACGCATCCAGCGAGCATGTCGCAGGCGTGAGAGTTTTGGGTATTACGCTTGGTGTGTGGTTGGGGAAGTATAGAGGTCTGCTGTGTCCACGGTCACACATTTGTAGAAGAGGTTTCGCAGTTCCCGGGTTTATAATCTCATAATACGCTATGGGTATTTTTCATGTCCTCACACATCGCATCGTGGGTAACTTTTCGGGAAAATAATTGAGAAGATTTGGATATAGCGAGCAACGTTTAACTATAATATAGATGATATTGTACTCTCTCCCAGGTGAAATTGTGGAATTCATTTCATATTGACCTGTTTTCAAGAAAATTTTGAAAAAAATGTTCAGTTATTTCTACGAATAATTTCTCGAATATTTCTATTAATGCGTGCTACATTTCCATGTCAACTACACCTTCTAGTAATAATAATGATATATATAGTAGTCATAGGTTAAAAATTCTATTATTTATTATCAATGCTAAAGAAATGTTCCTTGTGATGGTAGGGAAAATAAATTTATTAGAGTTGGATTAACTTTAATGATCAAAACATTGTAAGAATGCAAAGTTTATTTTTTCTGTTAAGTTAACTTTAAGTTTCTATTTTTTCCATGGTTATAATCACAAATTGTCCTTGGGGAAATATAACCGTTTTGTCAGATTGTTTCGCAAACAGAATTTTTGACTGCAGTTTCACATTTTATTTTAAAATGTTATGCTTGAATTATCCATAGATTTTAATTTAAACTAAGGATTTGTATTCTTCTAGTTGTTTAAATATATTCTATACTCACTAGTATATGGAGGTTTTCTTACGGTTACGGTTCACTTTAATGTATTGTTAATTTGTAGGAATTGATAAGTTTTCTCTGAATATTGTCAAATTCACGAATTGAAGAATCGATTGAGGCGTATTTGGGCTGTTATTTATTTAATGCATAATAGCAACTTTCTTAATCTAATTTTGTTTTCAGTAGATACCCTTTAATTTGATGAAACTTAGTATTTTTTTAAACATGCCCGCAGATGTTTTTAATGTCCTCAAGTCCGCTCAGAAACTAATTTGCAACTAAGAATATTAAATGAGCTAAGGTGTTCATGTCTTCTCCTCCAAAACAAGAAGTGAAAGGATAGAGTTATTTTTTTGTAAAGCCCAACATTTTGCATTTTTTTAAGTTGAATGGTAAGCCATGGTGCATTCTTGCACAACTCATCACCATTAGGATATTTATACAGTATAAATGTTCATAGTTTCCACATGGATTTAAGTTTTCACAAAAATTCTAGTTGAGGTGATGGGAAAAAGATAAAATATCATTTCTAAACGATGCTAGTCTGCTGTCGAAAACACGGTGTAAACATATTCATTTTTCTCTGAATAGTAACGAAGAGGATTTATTGACAGCCGATTGATCGAATCTCGGGATTCGACAATAATAAACTTCTTATGGCCTTAATAATAAAGTTGCTGAACTGAGTAACAAGTTAATAAAACAGATGGTGGTGATGCAATTTGATACGTTTATAGATTACCTAATGGCTCTTACACAGCACGGGGATCTTACTACAGACGCTTAGCATTAATTTCATCTTTTGCCCCGGCATTAAAAATCTGAAGACATTTTATTTTGTTTCTGCCTCCTTTTCTCTAGTGCCGTCTTTAATATGATGCTTTTTGCGATAGTGTTTCAGGCGTAACTTGGTGAAAATCTTGATGATGATGCTTTTTTCCTGAAATGAAATTTTCCTTAGAACGTTGCAGAAAGGATTGTAAAATCGACAGACACTGATGAATGAGGACTAAAAGATATCTACATTTTCATATTAGTGGTGATAGGTAATTAAAATGAATACAAATGCATATCACCTACACGCTCTGCCAAATCTGCCAATTTGTAATTCCTTATCATTAAATGATGTATGTCGTTGCTGATGGTATACTCGGGACAATTTTAAAGATAAATGGAACCCCGTATAGAGTGTATATGGTGCTAGAAGCAGAGTGAGAGTCCCCAGATTCTATCAAATATTTTTCAACTTTTTTCGATGAACGATATTATTCCATGTGTGAATGAAACGTCTTTGAGTGAGAGACATGAGTAAGGCTTCTATGAGTGAAGGAAATAATGTTGCAATTAATTTTTTTTAAGATTGCAATTAGATTTTGATAGCACCTGAAGTACGTTGGTTGCAAACCACGGCAGATTTTCCATCGAATCAATAATTTCCTTCTTTAGAGTATCGTGCAACATAACACGAGTCAAAGCATGATTGGATATTGCGGTCTTTGGGTTAACTAGTAAGCATGCCAGTCCACTGCCTAGCCACGGATTATGGGTACCTATTTTACTGGATCATCTTTACCGAAATTTCAAGTCATGAATCTAGTCCTAGTCTAAAACTGGAAGCCAATTAGGACGGGTATAACTAATCCGTGACTCCCGGGCCAAATGTCGCACTCTTGCATCATGTTGTGTTGCACGAAAGCATTTGTGTCATCGTCTCCTCCGTATATATCATTTCGTAAGTAAAATAATGTATCACGAGTGATAGACGCAAGTTCTCGAGTTAAATCATGTGTTAAATTATAATAGATGCATCGTATAGGCTTACAGAGAAGCCTGTATCGTAAAAATTGTAATGAATGAACAGACAGCATCACACTGCTAATGGGACAACTAGATTGGGAGCCTCTTGAATAGCGAATATTATATGAAAGTTTTGAACAACTATTAAATCTAAATCGTGTTAGAATGACTCCGGCTTAAAGAGAATAGTTCTAGCAGTATTTCGACTATTGGAACGGTTAGAAAAAAATGTGTATAAAATGAATAAAAATTATGTTAAAAACTATGAAACCTTGCTTTGGTTAGACAAATGGGCGGAAAGTTAGCTCTAACGATCTTATCTCCGAAGGCGATTTCCTATCGAGTCATGACTCTCCTTCAATAGAGCTTCGTAGAACATAGCGGAATAATCATACTGCGGGTTATCTTGAAAACAAAATATTCACCTTTATTCCTTCACCTTAAAGCCACCCTGTTAATCGTGTTGGTGATCGGGAGTGAAAAATGCCGTGTCACAAGTTACCACTCGCAGGTGCCCGAAGAAAGACTGCCGGGGAAACTCACGGCGTGTCGTCGTACGAACTCCAGAATAGGTTGCCATGGCGAAGATCGAAATGACTTGGCCAGCCAGTTGCACGAATCGGAGCTAAGCGTCTCGCTCCTCTGGGCAAACCGTCTCTCAGGCAACGAGTGAGAGGGTGAGGGAGGGGGGTGGGGGAGGCGTGCAGGGAGAGGAGGAAGGGAGAAGACCTATTTACTCAATTAACCCTCCCGGCTCGTCTGATATCAATCTCAGCGATGCCAAAACTAGACCGACGCGATGGACTCGATATATAATAAAATCCTTTTTGTGTCATACTACACGAGTATTCTCTCGAAGGTCGTTTTTTTTCAGGAATTATTTCTGGATAACGAATGGTAAAGAAGAAATGTTGGCACAAATCAGTACTTATGCTTAAACCAGTACGTATTCTTATGCATTTTCTCCAACGTGGAATCAGTAAAAATAATTGGTAAACATAATAAACAAATGTTTTTTTTTATTACTGATCTGTTATTCACGAGTCCTGCGATTTTCGGACTACTGGGAAATTTTGACAGGGGCCCCTGTGGACTCACTCCCTGGTTACGAGGAACGACAACGTTTTTCAAAGGCATCAAATTGGAGCGATCATCCCTCCCCAGTCCCAATCATCCCTCGCCCATCCGGTGAAATATTTTCATCACAAATTCAGTCATCTTTATAGGTATAACGCCTTCATAGCCACGAAGTTATGGCATAGGAGTCCATTTAGAATTATTTATTACTCCTTCGTGATATATTGGTAACATTTATTCGCGAACGTAGGTGTATGGACCCTAAAATAGTAATGAACTCGAAGGTTAGTTTGATAAGTGAGGTTAGGTATTCTGGCATCACTAAGCCCAACGGCATGTGAAATCCACACATTAGGGTGGGGGGGGGCAGTTCCTTTCCTGTACCGCTTGTAATTTCCCAGGATTATCTACTACCTGAAAAATGGTACACAGGTTGGGGGAAGCTGAGGGTATCCAGAGGCGTCACCCGGAATCGAGCCCGAGCCCTCCGGTTAGTAGCTCAGCGCTCTACCCACTGGACTACCGCCCCACATAATGCTATAAGAATGTATGCTAAAAAAAGCATCAGATTACTGCTGCGTTCAGTCCAGTGGCCCTTCTCGCCAAGAACCCACGATTTTTTTCCGGACGGCGTCTAGTGCTTTCATGGGTGTAGGTACCGCTCGCCTTGTCGTCGCATAGAAGAACTTTCGGAGTCGCTTGCATTGCTCGCATGCTCAGCGGTGGTCCCTTTGGCGCTTTCCGTGGAGGGTATGGAAATGTCATTTCAGGATACTTCTAAACTCCTCTCTTCTCTCTAATCCTTACATTTTCCCTATCGCCCATCAATCGCAGCAGGATAGAAATTTTCTTTCCCGCACCTGGTACATGTAGGTTCACGCCTCGACATTCTTGAGGATCGCCTCTTAGCTGACCTCCTGTGACGGTTTCTTTCCGTCAATCTCTAGATCACCACCGGCCCGAATGAAAATGGCTCCCGTCAGGGTCACCCATAAATCATGAGTAGTAATGAGAGTACTCGTACATATTGGCTCCTCCCAGTGTCTGCGCCGGAGTGAGACAAAGCCATCTAGCATCAGTGAAACAACCGTTTAAACTGGATGCGCCACGTTGAGAATAATGCCGAAAAATCGGTAGGAGACCGCTTCAATTATTATTCCCCCGTAATTATAAACGACAGGAAAACTTTCCCAATAAGTTCACCTACGAAGGACTCATTCAAAACCATCTAGAGTATTTTTTTTTAATTTCTTGTCTTGGAATTTATGACTTAAGAAGGAACTTAATCCTATCGATTATTATGCAAGGCTTTTGCTCCTGAATTTTTTCAGCACTTCTCAGTTTTTATCGCAAAATTGATAAGACCTCTATATTTCCACTAAATCGTGTTGCTACGGTGGATGGCGTCATTTATCCTAATTCGGAATTTGTGTATGCATTCGTATCAAACCATCCTCATGCACAACTCCGACCATAGGTTTCGGTTTTGGATTCCTAACAGTCTTTTGCAATTAAGTTCTTATCATTTTGCAGATTTGAACGGAGGATCGAGTTATCGAGTTGTTTCATTTCTTTCCGTTGAGCAAAAATCTTCCTGCTTGCTAAACTCTAGTGGATGCTCACGGTGACTTTAACTTAGTGATTAATTGATTTTTATTCCTGATATAATGGTTTATGTTACCTTTCAAGCCTCAGTGGGGAGTTCAGTCATGAAGAGGGGTCTGTTTTTTCTTACGCTCTCTTAAGAGATGGAGTAAGACTCGAATTTGTGGGCATTTACTTTCTCAATAAAAGCTGAGTTTGTGATTTCTTCCACCAAACTAATTTATTTTTGCAACGCGTTTCAACGCATACTACATCATCACCATATACAACCCAAGTTGATCAATACATATCATATAAATGGTACCTAAATGTGATGCGCTTCGAGCTTCACTGTGAAAATAAATTCCTTCTGCTTGAGTTTAAAAATTCACTTCTTACTCTTCGTTTTTCATGTCGCGTTAGCATTTTTTGGGCAGTTTCTTGGTTTTGGTAGCAATCTTCATTATCGTAGAATGTAATTAATATCCGTCCCTCATTTTGGTTGCCATAATTCCTTCAATTGCCACTAACAGCGTTCATTCTTCACGGCCCGGTCATTCGTGTCGTCTTCATTAATTGCAACCTAAGTTTATTTTTTTAAATTTGCTTAGAGTTTTTTTTCTGAGGGATGAGGAAAGTGAGAGAGGCTGTTGGGAAGAAAAGAGCGAGATCTTAAATATCGCTGGAATGGATGACATACGCGATAATTTTGTTGTGTGTGTGTGTGTGTGTGTTTGACCGGTTGGAGGGGAAGGACGAGGTTGGGTTTGATCGATACCAGCAAATGCTGAAAATGATGGGTGGGTTTGGTGCAAAACTTGATTTGTAATGTATTCGTCCGATTTGTAATGTATTCGTCCGATTTGTAATGTATTCGTCCGATTTGTAATGTATTCGTCGTGTGAAACGCAACCGCCACTCCCCCTCATTCATACAAAAACTTCGTAGCCATTTAAACCAAGGTAACGAATAAAAATTTTCGTTTCATAGGTGAGGGTGGGGCTCTCATCGTACTGATATTTGTGAAATTCACTTAATTGGTGTACCAGGGTGGCAGGTCCAGCAGTAGTTCCCCAGGAAGATCTGTTACCAGTAAAAAGCGCATGGCTCATGCTTCAGTCAGCGACCGAACGCTCTACTCACTAGACTACCACTACTGCATGTAGCATAAATAAGCCTATTATGAACTATGAAATACATTAATACCAGGCTATAATAAAAATAATGGCACAATTTTACGTATTTACACAGGTTTTTATACGTTCTGCGACCGAATGTGTGCGTCCAGAAAAGCCTTGCACAGAATAGAAATCGCCAGTGCGGTAGATTGATGAACTCGTAGATGTAGTCAAATGTTTACATATTTGGCTGCATCTACGTCATACCCTCCAGGCCGCCATTTAGGCGAGGGGGGGGGAGCATTAGAAGACCACCAAGCTATGCGAGGTGATAACAAGATCTCTGTCAAAATTGTTGTGCAGTTTACGTGGGCTGTCTGTGATCACAGCTTGTGTCCGTATCTAAATCTATCATTCCGGGAGTCAATTTTTCCCCTTTCTTCTAGCTGATTTTTCACATGATAAGGCTTGGAATCTTAATAATCTTGCAGTGTTATAATATCTTAGTTACGTGAGTTAGTCTGCGAAGGAGAAAGACAGAAATTATGCGGCAGGGACAAACATAGGTATATTAGTGACTGATTTCAGTGCCAATGTGGATCGCGGCCCCTTCGTCATTTCACTTCGGCTTCAAGCCGAGGTCACCGTATTGGTCGGGAGACGACAAGTTTCAGTGATCCTTCGATCCCTCAAAACGCCTTTCCATTAGGATAAACCATATTTTTTTAACTCCTCATACTTTTAACCTCCCTTTCATTCCATTCGACATGTCCAATCATTTTCTCCTCCTGCTTCACCTCCCCAGCATCATCCCATTCGTATCACAGTCCCCAACATTCCATTCCCACTCACTATGCCCTACATCCACTTTTCCTGCTTCATCGGACTCCTAAAAACATTATCTCTTCCCCTACCATGCCTTGCACTTCTTCGCCTATTGTTAATACCTGGAATCAAAATGAAACCACGAACCACCCATTCCCGTGAGACGTACGACTATGACTACGAAGTTACATCAATTACTGCTTCCAAGCGGCTACTGTCATGTCATTTATTTCTAACAATAATAATAATAGCAGTATTAATAATAATGACGACTTTATTAGGATAAATTAGGGCCATAAGACCCTCTCTTACAGTTAACCTTTTAAGCATTACAAACATCCATGCCCGTCTGGGTTTTATGAAGTTTCTAGTGGACAGAAGTGGAATGCATCTTAATATCTTGGGGTACAAACTTCATCTTCAAAATAGTAATAGTTTTTCAATTGTGAAACGGGGACTGTTATCAAGCCTTTTTTTGCGAGCGATAAGGAGACGTGTTAGCCTTGTTGGTGGATCGTTGGGCTATCGATCAGATAATCCCGTATCCTAATCCGGGAATTTCTAGCTGAAACCAAGTGGCATGCTATTCTGGGTAGCAGAAATGTGTGGGACATCTCAGGTGGCAAAGCGGAAGTAACTGGTCCCTTAACATCTTAAATGTAACACGCGATGCCCTTAACTCTCGAATCCAGCCTACGAGGTAACTGCGCATGTCTGTAGGTACGTATGACAGTCATTTCTCCGACTTAGGGAGACTTCTTTCCGATTTAATAGCACCCCCAAATGTCATGAGCTCATTCTATTTACTAAAACTCATGTTTTTGCTCGAAAACTTAATGTGATTCGTAGACGTTTTTACGGGCGATACAAGCACAAAGTACATTAACTAGAATGCAAAGGACAATCTAATATCTCATCTCGGGGTGACTTATAAAATAGTAGCAATTTTAACCGTCGATTCTAGGAAAGTGAAATTTAAAAAAAAGGTCACTTGGGCTTTACTCATATTTATAAATACCTCAGTTTATGTAGTTAGTCATTTGGGAGCCATTCTCAGTTGGTTGTTTTATTTACATGCTTGGCTGAGCCTGCAAGTAGTAATGAGTCTGCTAATTCTCTCTCTCCCCCATAATTAATGCGTCCGTGCTTTTTAGTGAGCATAATGGCAATTGTCATCAGATCACCAGACAACCTTAATTGTCTCTCTTCGGTTACTCTTTTTTCACGAGACATTCAAATATCCTCTAAGGTTAATATACTTGCAACAACACTTTACTCGAATGCATATTGACATAATGTACACATAATAAACGCCTAACAAAATCTGTAAATGTATACACTAATGTGTGCCATTTCATCAAAAGGGTTGGTTGAACATGGATGTCAAGGACGAACTCAATCTACGGTTAATTAGCTTTTATGTATAAAATATAACTGATTGACAAGAAATTACTTTCTACTATCAGTAGCCTCGTGAGACACTTTCCTTACTGCACTACTACGAGCGTTTTCTCAAGAAAATGTTTTTTTTTACTTATTTCTTAGAATTTATTTACTATCATAATTATGCCGCATATTCTAAGTACATAACTTTGTAACTCCCACGTATTTTCACGATAATTATTACAATTATTGCATGAGGATGATAATACCGATTTTAAGCGGTCAATTCATTTTTTTCACGTCAAGAGGGTTGTCACTATTCATTTACTTATTTCGGGGCTTACTTTTTCCACTTTAATTCTACATTGCGTCTTCCATCACTTGAGTAGCGTATTTCATTTCCTGCGTGCGGAAGGAATACGCAATTAAAATCTCGCAGCGACCATGTTCAAGGACTCAACTACACACAAATATGTCTGTGAGTGTCTGTACTTTTTGTTCGCTATCTCTCAAAATTAGATAGCATCGCAGAACTGCGTGTGTTTCATCAAGATTAAAGTTCAGCCTACAGGCGTCCTAGAACCGAGATACAGAAGGGGAAAAGTTTTTACTGATCGATTATTGCTATCATCATCGTCACGATTTGTCAATCCGAAGATGAATTCAAACAAATTGCGGGAAAATACCGCGACAGTACAAATATTTTTGCGGAGTCAACACCGGTGAGCACACAAAATAGGAGAAATTCACGGTGAAAAAAAAACGATCCGCCAAGATCGGGTTTCGAACCTGGATCCCTCGATTACCGATCGAGTTTTTTTGCCAGTTGAGCTGCCGCCAGGTAAATGAGTTTGGCAATGAGAATGTCTCCCATTTTTTTATCCTAGGATTGTTTTCCAGGAGTTCTTCAATCGGTCCATCCTGATACCTGCCAATCTCTACCATTCCCTCATAGCTTCATGCACTGACGTTTTCATCGCCTGCTTCCTGTAATTCATAATTTTCCTTCCCCACTGATTATTTCCCTCAATGATTCCTTCAATTATGACCTTCGGTAAATTGTCGTGACCAATGTTTTCCCTCTCCTTTCTACGTCCTCCCCTCCCACTCCCCGAAGCGCCTTTTCAATTTTTATCCAGTCATTTCATTTTCATCATTCTTCGGTTGCACCAAATCTCCATCGCTTCTAATCATCTTATCTCTGCGTGTCGTGGAAAAGTAAACTCCATGTATGTATTTTTATGAATCGCTTCCTTGTGTCTGGACTGATCTCTGATTCCCGTTGGTAGCTGTCTCCTTTGATAGGAATTCCTCTTTGCTAATTTTATTTCTGCTTGCTGCAAACCTCTTGTTTCTCTTCCTTTCCTTCTTTCAACCTTACTGTCCAGAAAGCAAAACTCTTCCATCTTGTTCCTGTCTTTCCCTAGTCTTATTTGAAATGCCTTTTGGACTATCCTACTTCGACTGCAGACCGTAACCTTAATTTTGTTCGTACTAATCTCGAGGTTGCACTTTTTCATCCCCTTCTCTTTGCGGTCCAGTATCAGATCTTCGGGCCAGATCTCCTTTGCATGCCCGCAAAACGCAGCATGCTTATCCATTATCCGTGTATTCGTACCTACACCATCTCTAATCTTTTCCTTGATCTAGTTCATTGCCCTCTCCATGTACACATTTAATATCAAGGGCGACAATGAGTAAATCTATCACCTCACTTTATTTAAGCTGCTTCTCTGTTTTCATAGTATCAAATTACTTCCACCTGCTCTCTATATGGAGTTCCTATCAATTTCTTGTCGTTGTTCTTCCGATTTCTTTTAGGATATGTATTATATCATGTTCTATCCCACCTTGTCAAAACCTTCCCACAGATCATCGATTTTAATTAAGATTTGTTGATCTTTTTGTATTATCATTTTTACGATGGGTCTGAGAGAAAGAAATACCTCTTTTGTTCCTCTATTTCTTCTAAAACCAAATTGATCCTCACCTTAGAACTCTTCCACTTTCTTCTCCATTCATTGGTGATAGATTGTTCTTGCCATAATCTTCGATCCATGGGACAACAGAATAATTTTTGTAAAGCTTTTACATTTGCCTGCCTTTTTTTAGGTATAGGGGCGATTACATTCCTCTTCGAGTCTATCGGTGTTTCTCCTTTTAATATAAACGTCACATATTAGGCTGTATAGCAATTTCAGAATCTCATTTTTCACATTTTTATTAGTTCCGAGTGTATATCGTTGATCCATAGTGCCTTGTTTGCTCTTAAGTCCTTTACTGCAGCCAAATATTCAGACATATGGAATGAGGATGTAGTCTCTTCTATCATCATCGTCAACTTTGTAGTCTCTTCTTCCAGTATTACGGGTGTCCTTCTTTAAAATCATAAAGATTCTGCAAACATTATTTCTATCTCCTGCATTTATCTTCATCTTCAATGAGAACTTTGCCATTGCTATCCCGAATAGCATTGATATTTACTCTGCGTTTATGGAAGTGGTGTCTTACTGTTGAAAGTAGAAATGTTCAACACAATCTACGTAATAAAAAGCAAATACAGCCGATAAAATAGAGGTAATAGAGAATCAAGATGTTTTCATATTTATATAAAAATAAAAAAGCAACAGTTTTATAATGCTACCATTAGCCTAAATATATAATTTTTTTAAAGAAATTGAATTGTTTTCCCTTAAACATTTTGAAAGTTAGCACAGGTTTGCTACCTTCTACTCGTACAACTTGCTAATTCTACAGGCAGTTTATATAGAGGTAGAATTTACAGCAAAATAATTTTTAAATATTACTTTATGTGCCGGGAAGTAGATGAGGGTTTGCTTATGGTGGTCACACTCCTGGACGGAAATTGGCGACGGGAGAGATAAAAAAGATATTTAGGTTCCCCCATTGTAAATAAACAGCACAGAAAGGTACATGACGGATAATGTTGACGGGAGCTAATGCTGGACCGAGGAAAGTTTTCTCTAGATGAAGAAATACGTTCATCTCGACGAAGACTAAAGGTGATTTATATGCGTGGCTTACATAACTTCAGCAGGTTTCCAATCAGTTTATTAGACAACCCAAGATTCAAGTGAGCAATGAACCAAGTTAGCAAAAATTAATGCCGTAACTGGAAATTTTCTCTAGTTTGATGTTAAGCTTATTATCTGGGCTTTGAGTTGATCTAATGTTTCAATTTCTTTATAGGAGAGTACCTGGCCGTGCCATGTCAGGTTATATTTCAGTACCTATACGTGCATCTCAAATTCTGGACAGGAATGGCATGGACAATTCCAACCTTTAGACGTTACAATTGATGATCAATGGGGGCATCTGTTCCTAACCCCTGTGCCACTTTGACTTACTCAGATGTCCCAGGTACCCAGACAATCTTAGACCTTGGTAGAAACTGGAGGTGTGCAGAGGCATCACTCGGATTTCGACCTGGAACTCTCCGATCAGTGACGAATGTCTGGCTTCTGGGAGGCTTTGCTCCTTTTATAGTGATTCCACTGGGTCATTTTAAGGGATAATATCCGTGGGGGGCTATCCCCCCACCCGGAGATATTTTGATGGAATCATCCCCTCGGCCTCCCCCGGCAGGCAATCCCTTGAGCGACCACGCCGCATAGAAATTATAGCACGTCAGCCGCTGAAAAATATAAGTATTTCCATTTCTTTTAGTTATATTATCGCACTGAACTCAATAGGAGTGCCGTCGTAGTCTAAATAGAAATACTTCCTGGTGATTGTTTTTTCAAAAGGTCACCTTTAATTTTATGTGGCCACAAATGGTCAGTAAGTGAAAATCAGTTGACCGGCCATACGAAGTATTTGATGAAAATTATTTTAAGACAAAATCTCTCCCATATATTTCAGTTATCAAGGTACTTTATTTAGTATATCTTTCTTATAAGATTGATCAATTAATTGGAAAAATCGGTATCAAATAATTCGATTAATATCGCTGGTTTATAAGTGATGCCAAAGCAGGGAATTATCTCCTTGACAAACGAGAAACCTAACGTCCATAGCTACTATTTACACTCGACTGGCTGGTATAATTTTATTTTCTTTGCTTTTATTCAGAGCAGACTCTTCATCTGTCCAAAGCCTACCTCTACGACTCTAATAATAAGTGACTAAAATAATAGCATTACTAGTAAATTAGAAACTGAATCATTTTTTATAAAAACCTTCAATAAACTTCGCCTATAAACCATTTTCAATGAATGAGTGTATTTCTTTAAGGAGATCACAATAGCAGTATTCTGCGGTGGAAGTCCTTCCCATTATTTCTTGTTCTATATTTTTGGCTGCTGTGAAGTTGCGCTAGTCAGCGGTTTTGTTAACTATGTTCCATTCAGTCGAATTACGCCCAACAGTGGTCCCGTTCATGTAGATTTTACTTTTTTACAGTTTATGATAACGGTCTTCAATGCAATATTTTACTTTGCAGGGTAATATTTTCCATTGCAGCATTCTAAAAGTGTCCGTCAGTAACGTAGTATCCAATGTTTGACTTTGAGTTTTACCTACTGAGAAAATATTCCGAATAGCAATCATTGTACGAATATTAATTCACGCCCACCCATCTCCTCGAGGGACTGGAAGATGTTTTGCAGTTTCATCGTAAATGGAGCAATACTATAGGGATGTACTGGAAATTCTCCAAGGTCATATTAATCGCAAAAAGCCACATTTCAAAGAAGCATGTTGTATGTTGCACCATGGTAATTTACGGACGCATATCGCAAATGTTGTTGCTGAATATCTCACGAAAATAGAATGTGAAGAGTGTGCCTCATCCTCCCTGAGGTCAAGTCCTGGCCTCATCTGACTTGTTCCTGTTCCTCAATCTGAAAAGACATCGTGAAAAGCGATCAGTTTCCCCTGGCGAACAGAACATGTGTCAACATGCAACGGTTGCCGCTGACGCAATACTGGAGTGATATCAATGAAATTTGTACCACATACGCATCAAACATTAAGCTAACAATATAACATAAAATTAAGAGTTTGAACAGTAAATGATGCGAATAAAAATGTCTGATGAATGAATTGAACAAGTGATTTCAGGCTCTGTGGCGTACTCTTGTGCCTTGCAGTTGCAAACATTTCGGAGCGAAACCATTTATGTTTTAGGGTAAGTTAATATGATGGTGAAAGTTTTCGCGAACGCGCTGGTAATTCTCGTTCCACGGCAGTTAAAAACTAATCCCCAATGGTGATACCAATTAGTTTTATCGCTTATAATTTATGCGTCATTGCGTCATGCGTCATTGTGGGTTATGATGAAAAGAAAACTAGGAATATTTGAAACGCAATGCTTTGTTATGTCGACTTCGGTTTCCAAGATTTTCACGTCAGTATCAGGAAAATGATGTTCGTCTTTCCCCCTGAAGTTCGTTAATAGGGGTGGCCTGTAAAGTGAAGGAGCACGTAATATTGCCTTGATAATGAGGCGTAAGCATCGAAACCGCGAACAGCATAGTAAATATTAGCGTAGAAAATACTAAGCAATATTTTCATCAGAATGATCACTTTCCGCAACATTTGCTTGATTTCTATTACTATTTTCTTTGGGGCTGTAAATTTTACGGAATTGCAACTTTGAGGATAAGAATATTTGACAAACACTAAACCACTGATGTATACCCCTACTTGAAGTAAATTTAACCGTGTTTATATTTTTGATTCGTTTGTTTGATTAATTGAAATAATAATTTTTAAAAACCTTGAATGCTATCGAATTAAGAGAATCATTTGCATAGGTATCAGGATTAGGGGATTTGGAAATCACCACCATTGTTTAATTGTTAATGCATCAAACTAGCCTAAATTAGACTCTGGCAGGCGGTCTTCAGAAAATTTTTAATAATTGAGGAACTTTATGGAATTTCTGTAATGCTAATGAATATTAATAATAATGCTTTATTGGTTCCGGGGCATGAGGTTAGCATGTATAGAGCAAGTCATAAAACACAAAATCATAAATACATAATACACATAATGGGAAAATAACTTTCAGATAACCCGACGCAATGAAATAAATTCATCAATGGAATAACAGGAAATGCTCACCAGATATCCGTAGAGTTGATGTTTAAACATCGAAAAAGAACGTGTTTCCCTTATTTTTTGTAATCAATTAAAGAGACTCACACCAACATAAACAGGGTTTTTGCTGAACTGGGAAAGATTATGCCTGAGAATTCTAAAGTTCTTGGAAGCTCTGGTATTGTATTAATATGCATCACCATTAATTTCAATATCAAGCACACTTTTGTACTGACAGACAAAGACAATACCTAGCTGAAAATGGATGACAAACAAGATTCTTACCAAGGGCTATGAATATTAAATATTAATTTTCTCAGCCTAGTTTTTTGTGAATACGAATTATGAGACGGAAATTTAAGTGCTTGAATCCTTCAGTTTAGGAATTATTTTCTATTTCATATGTACCTACACGTGGTCTAGTTTGCCAATCTGAAAAATCTCCGCGCTGTTAGAAGTGAATTCAATTGTCCTCTAATATTTAAATGTTCTTCTCGGATATGATCCTTTAACCGCTGAAGGGACTCGCATTCCATCGGAAACCTTGAGTCACTGACATATTTTGTTGCAACAACGTTTCACAAATTTGGGGTTCAAACAGCTTCATCTGATGCTTTAACGAATACATATTCCAATGGTACCCAATTATTTGCAGCGTTTAAAGAACCCATTGCACGTTTGTCTGGAAATGTTAATTAAATGAACATAGTTGACGAACGGACTAATTACATTATGAAGTTTACGCATAATTTAAATCCATCCCCAACTAATTCCTATTGAAGAAAAATAAGTAATATCTTTCATGGGCGTATTTATAGGGCAATATTTTTTTTTCAGTATTTCGAGCCAGTTTCTGATAACATTTGATAATCTAATGCTTACTGATAGATATACTGTTGTACGAGGAACTCTTAACTGGGATAATCAATCGAACATACGAAACACGTAGTTGAATTTCTATAACTAACTTCATTTTGGTGAGAAATCATTTGTGCATTTGTGTAATCAATGGCTCGAGAAATTCAATATATTTAGCATCACGAAGGTGGAATTTATGAATTAGTTAGCTATAAATTTTTCAGACCGCGAGTATCAGAACTTGATGACGATCATACCAATAAAAGATAGCAACTTTGCGCGTTCTAGCATAATAACAAGTAAAATGCTCTAAATATTCATAGATTAAGTAAAATTATTTGAAGA
The DNA here is from genome assembly GCA_002093875.1 of Calopteryx splendens. NCBI lineage: Eukaryota > Metazoa > Arthropoda > Insecta > Odonata > Calopterygidae > Calopteryx > Calopteryx splendens. The sequence continues at coordinate 460,271 of LYUA01000064.1, read as the reverse complement.
GTCACATAACACTCACCTGTTTGAATGCACCTTCCACATGGCCATTATTGCTAGGATAACCAAAATACTTCGTGAGTAAGCACGAAAAATCATGGAACCATTTCAATCACAATTTTAATAAGCTCCATTGCTCCAATCCCTTCCCATAGCCGATTGATAATCGAGAGCTCGTGAACCATTACCATGGATACGACTGTGACAACAATAACTGTACGATTAGCTATCAAAAACCTTTGTGCTTGAGTCTGCGCGGGTGTGACGTTATGGATGAAAGGTACCTCTCAAAACATGTCGATCGAGCTCCGTCTGATAACGCTATACATATCCGCGATCATCGCTTTGGACAAATTTATCTCCAACACTCTCAGGCTACCTGGATTGATTGTGATCTAACCTGAGAGGACGAGGAGAGTACGAGGAGAACAGAAAGATAAGAGGCGGCCGTGTGCCAAGGCACCTGATACATTTAGTCACGATCTGTTGAAGAGCACGGTCTGTAATGAGAGGTGAATCCCTCAAGCATACTCATCTGAGGCCCGACGAAGGTGACTGCGATTTGCACGGCATCGAAATCAGTGCGCGGTTCCAAATGTGTTGATTCAGCCACCTGGATTTTTATAAATGGATTTCATTCGATAGAGATGTGGAAATCCATCTGCTGCACGAAGAGAAAGACTGCATTTGATGATATTGGAGGTGAGAGAGAAAACGTTTGCTCTTGGAGCAGTGAGTAATGTGTTGTGTTCGCGAGATGAGTCCGATAGCTCAAACAGCTTTCCTTCGGGACCCGAGACTCCGCCGAGATGGGAGCCTTAACCACATTTCTCCCCGAGCCATTGTCTTCTGTGTAAGTGCATGCGCACGCATAATGAGAGGAGCTGGTTTAGTGAGATGGGGAAGGCCGCTTCGACGATTCTGAAGAATATGCTGATTTTCGGTTTCTCGTGGTGAATGGAGGACGAGAAAACGTGTGTAGGACTCCTGTCAAAACTGAGTTTATTGCTTGATACGTAAAGCATTTCGTGTTGTTTTTCAAACCAGTCTGGTCTCCTTCACACAAAGAAATCCCGAACTGCACAAACGTACTCCTAAAGGAACCTCAGCCATAGGGGATACGTAAAACCATTATTCGTTCTTCGACGGGCTTACCGCAGCTACGTGGATAATCGATAGATGATAGAATGGTTAGACTCTTCCAGCTGTTGAATTTTCTCCTTATGCTTTAAACTTTGAGGGTCGTAATAGTCCACTGTCCTTCGTGGTGGGGGTGTGCAACGTACTAATCCTTAGGTTGGGAGTTCGATTCCAGCCTCGGTTGGCTTAACCTTGTGTCTGGTACTTGTTGTTCATTTGAAAAAATATGTGTCACATCGTACGCTATTGGATTTTTAATGTGAATAATGAAAGCGTTGTTATTGTAAGTGGCAGAAATTAACCTGAGTTTTCATAAAGTCGTCTTCGACAAAAAAATAATTCATTCCATGATTGTTTCCATGGTGATCGAAGCAATCAATGTCCCTATTGCGAATCGTACCTACCTCGCTTGATTTCCGACGCTCGACATTTTTCGACGAGATGAGTGGAAAAAAATGCTCCGTCCAAAAAAAAATGAGAATGATCTCCTTTTACAAAAACGGTTCCACTTGGCGTGGGACCCATGGCATGCGCGCCTTCTCTGTGGTGGTGCCCTCCCTTGAGTTTCAATGAGTTGTTGATACCCCTTACTTTTCCGTAATACTTACCAAATACCCTTCAACCAACGTCATTTTACAGCGGAAAATGGACATCGTGACCCATAAATCTCAAGATAACCAGGGATCATGGAAGTCGGGTGATGCCAAAACAAGTAGCTCCACGTATGTTTCTAAAAAAACATTCTTGTCTCCGGGCGTGAGTGGCTTGTTCTGTTTAAATGCAGTGTAATCTCGCCAAGGTTTACTTATCTCTCTGACATATATGTTAGGGTTTTTTTACGAAAGGTGTGATCTCCAAAGTCAACAGAAATATTATTGGAAACTCCTATGTCAATATTTCGGTCATCGAAGATGACAACCTACGGGGACATTTGTGCGTCAAGGCCTGACTCGGGAAGAGCACAGTGGTGAATGGTATTTTATCCGAAGTCGAGTGAGAGTTAAATGTTGCAGGAGGAATGGGCATGTGTGACTCGTTGGCCTTCAAGAGTATTTCACGAGACTACCGTGTCGTCCGTGTATCTTAATACATTAATGTAACATTGTTACATTAATGCAATAGGAAATACATTTACACAGTGACAGCGACATACATACACACACTTACATGGTAAGGATATTAGAAGAAGAATCGTGTTAGGTAAGGAATCTGTTAAAAAATGGGAGAGAATTGATGTCGAGGACATAGTCAAGGATTTAAAGGAAAGACTAGTGAAGACGTTGATATGGAGTGTAGTTTTGTATACTTCGGAATCTTGATCGTTAAGTCAAGATGACAAGCGTAGGTTGGAGGCTTTTGAAATGTGGGTGTGGAGAAGGATAGGAAAAGTGAAATGAAGTGAAATGGATGGAAAGAAAAACGAACGAAGAGGTTTCACGCATGGTAGGGTAGGAGAGACGGCTATTGGGAGAAATTCCGAATAGGCAGGAAAAGTGGATGAGTAGCAATGGATTGTTGAAGGCAGTAATAGAGGGTAGAATGTTGGGTAGGCGAGGGAGGGGGAGGAATATATTGGTCAATTTAGATGCAAATAAGTGTGGCAGAAAGTATGTAGAAATTAAGAAAGGGTTATTGTAAGCTTGAGATTTTGTGTTGTTTGTTCATTAGACACCCACCCAAACCGGTATATTACCAAATAGTAATAATTATATAAGTAAAACGTGATAATTTCAACCTTTTCTGTCATATTATATGTAAAATCATGGTGCCTTCAAATATGTCTATGTAGTATATTATTGTTGTTCTTGCAATTGACGAAATCATATTGTTGAGAAGACTAGTTCCTTCTATAACTGTTTTATCTTAAGTAGTATTTCATTCAATCAGTGAATTGTGTTTAATGTGAGTGTAAGTGGCGCCCAGATTTACCAAAGAAAGTCACTTTGCTACCCGATCTATAATCGTTGAACCCTGACCGCCTAACAGATCAAATCTCGGTCCCTCTGTATTTGTGTTGCAAAATCCAAATTAAATATTTAAAAAAAACTCTCCGTAAATGTCTAGATATCCGAACGGGGCTTGATGTGTGAGTTGTTATCTTAATTTCTCTCTCAATCTCTCACCCAACAGTGAAAGCGGAGGTGCACAATGCCAATGGAGTCGCTCACATAATTGGGAGTTCAAATCGCAACCGCTCTAACTTAAAGCACGACCACGAATACGAGGATATATATCAGGTCCGCGAAGAAGTGAAGACTTCCGTGACACCTGGGACATCCGAGGGCAAGCCCTCGCCCCTGCTCGGCGGAAGGCTCTCGGTCTGTTCCATTAAGACGGAGGAGGCCATCAACGGTTCCGTGAAATCCGTGTTCGTTCCGAAGAGCATTAGCAACTGCTCCACTGCCAAATCCGTGGAGGAGTTTGCTAAAGTCCATCAGAAGTTGTCGACGGTGCATTTATCCAGCAGTACCGTAGACAGTGACGAGGATCTCAATGGTAAGTGTTAAATTGTGAGGCTTCCGAGCCGTTACCAAATTATTCGAATGGATGGGCAGGTCATGCTGAAAAAGTTGGAGCGAGGGGAATCGGCAATCTTTTGTGAGAGAGAAATCCGCGAGGGGAGAGTTCCGAAGTATGGCGAAGTACGTGAGGCGAAGTGAGTATATTCCGTGAACTTCCGAGTACTTTTATCCTTATCGTCTACTCTTCCTTTCAATGCGTAGTTCGGTCCAAACTCCAGAAGGTACCTAGTATGTAGAAATTCACCTGGGAGAGCAGACAGTGGCGAAGCCGGCGTGCTATTCTGATCGAAATGTATTCAATGAGGTACTTAATAGCGAGATTTTATGTCATTCCTGGGCGAAAATTACTTATCCTTGTCGCATAAAATTAGGAATTCCCTCCCTGCTATGCTCATGCCCAGTGCGGATCGCGTTATGGTCCATCGTGGGAAGTGACGCTGGTGTTTGGAGGCGAGAGAGACTGAGACTTCGGTTTACTTCTCAGCAAGATAATAAATTTTTGTGTGTAGCAATTATTTTTTTCACTTAAATAAATATTTCGTGTACTTTTTCCAAATTATCCCTTGTTTTCTCTCTCGTAAAATATTTGTAATGCGTATCGTGTAGTGTTGTTCGTGGGGGAGGGGCGGATAACTCCAGGATCGCCGCGGGCGGCATAATTTTTACCTAGGCCGCTGATCACGGATCCACTTATCACTGTTTGTAATATTCTTGGCCTCCTCATGAGCATCGATTATTGTCTAAGATCCCACTTTCAAAAGTGCTGCTTCATTACGAGAAATGGGAAATGAGAAAGGGCAGTAATTTTTTTATGCGTTTGACACCCAAGGTTTACACAGCAATGAGATGATTTCTTTTCAATGGAAATCTCTCTCTCCTGAGTGCAGATTTCGTGTGATAGCGGGGGCAAAACGCCGACGGCCCGCCGATTTTCTCTTCAGGTGAGCCCTCACCTCCGAGCTTGGCCGTCCAGTCTCGCGACCGGCTTGCGTCAGAGATCAGAGTCAATATAAACGCCGGTTGATATTGACACTGATCTCGTGTACTATCGGAAAGCAGCAGCTTTTTCCCCCACCTGTTTCCCTTAGAGACTAGTTATGCTTCATCCAGTGTTCATAGCCTAGCCCAGTGGTGAGCAAACTACGGCCCGTGGGCCAGATCCTGGCTCGCAACGCACTTTAATCCAGCCCGCGAACATATTTGTTGATCGAGTCACGAGTGATTAGATAAATTAAATAATTAGGAGTTTAAAACATTATACATTTCCTAACGACGGTCTACTTGCCCTCGCTTATTTAAATTCCAAGAAATCAAACTCTTCTTCTTGCTTCAATCTAGGCTTTTAGCCTGTTCTTTTGCCATTCACATACTTCCTTTACTCCTTTTTCTCGGTCTCCCAATCTTCCTTTCCCATCGGGAATATTATCACTCAAATTATTACTCAAAATGCCAAAAAGAGAAGTCTCGGAATCAAATTCTGATATCTGCAATTCAATAAATACCTATGTCATTTGTTTTCCAAAAAATGTGTTATTTAGAATAATGTATTTTTCTTAAATGTGGCTCGCTTGGAAAAATGTTTGGGCACCACTGGCCTAGCGGAACAGCATTATCAAGATTTCTCTGAAAGTATTATGCTTTTATTGATCAAATTACGGTAAATTTTGGACCCATAGCCTTGCGTCAAATAGGGGAATGGGTCTTAATACGTGTCGGTACAGAATTTAGTGACTTCACAGTGTGGTGTGGAAAATGAAACTTTCATCAGTGATTGTTTGGCATCCGAATTCATTTATGCGACTGCTAAATGACGATGTTGTAAATTACTCCAAAAGAATGAAAATTTCTCTCGTCCCCGTAAGCATAATCATTCAGCTGCGTATTTAGTGCATTTGAAGAGCAGGTTCTTGGGGCCGCAGATTATAGCAGGCTTAGGAGTTTACGTACGTCTCCGGCATTAACTAGAACTTGCGTCTGAAAAACTCTTCCGTTTGCTTCCTGGGATCATATGAACTTTAAAACACGTTTTGAAATAATCACCTTTATGCGGAAGTATTCACATACTGCGTCAAACACCGTTTTCGTAGAATTGCCGGAGATAAGGAAAGTATTCTCCTGATAAAAGTCGATTTTGACAAAAGAAAATCTTGAATAAAATGACTAAGGCAAATGCGTAAAAGCATTTCCATTGTGTAATTTTGAAGAACTTATTGAATTAAATTCACAATGAAATGTTAATTTTGCGGAGCCACAAACTTCTCTGTGATTTCATGCATATAACAGACCAGTGATAACTGCAATGATACAAAATTTCTCATGAATTCTCAACGAATTTGAATGAGGCCTGGCCATTCGCCAAGTACGTGTTAGACGAGTTAATTCTTTAGGATATTAATATTAGTTTTCGTGATACTGGCCGAGGTATTCAGGCAGGAAGCTCGCCCATCTCTTTTTCTAAATGCCACAGGCTAAAGGTTCTAGTTCCACTAGAATTGGTATTGTTTCAATTGGTTCGGTGTATTAAAAACTTTCAACGAGCAAGGACTTGACTTTATCCCAGGCGCATACGATAAACCAGGAACATGAAATCTTAATGAAATATAAATCCCCATTATACTTAATGGTAACATATTGACCAAATGCTGAATATATATATATATATATATATATATATATATATATATATATATAT
>LYUA01000064.1:431318-450565 GCA_002093875.1 Calopteryx splendens | reverse complement strand
CCGTCGCTACTCAAAAATTTACAGAAACCAATTATTTCTATTAGCAGTAGTCTAAATAATAGTCAGAGAGAGGTAGGCCTTTTGATGACCCCAGATTACAATTCAATGCAACGCAGAACACTAAACTAAACACCTTGAAAGCCTTCAGTGCAATTAAACATTTTTCGGCTCCACATACCTACTACTGTCTACCTCCCTTCACGCCGTCCCAAATGCCTTATCTTTCCCTCCCCCTACCGCGTTTATTCAAATTCTCCCCTTCTGTCAGTTCTCAACATTCCATCGCCTCTCAATACCGTATGAATTCTCATTTCGTGTCTTCTTCGAATTCCCCCAAAACCACTTCCACTCCTCCCCTACCATGTCTAGTACTTTCTTTGTTTCCCTTTCCGTCCATTTCATTTTCTCCATTCTTCTCTACAACCACGTCTAAAAACCTTCCAATTTGCACCAACCGTCTTGCTTCAACTACCGATATTCCAATATACACGACATCCTGCTCAGTATCAAAATATTCAATATCTATTCCGTGCATATTTACTTAAGATCCTTGTCATTAACTCCCTCTTCTTTGCAAGTGCTTTATCTGACGCAGTTCTTCTCTAAATGCCGTAACTACTTTGCCCATTTTCGTCTAAAGTACATCCCAAGCATTTGAAGAGTTCTAGTAGTTCTAATTTATGCCCTCCCGTGTGATGTTTAACTTAGCCCTTCTATTTATTTAAAATACCATTGCCTTCGTTTTCTTGTTATTGCTTCTCATTCCAAAACTCTCACACCGATCCCGTAATTGAAAGTACATAAAATGATTGAAGTTCCCTCCTAATTATTTGGGCGAAATAATTATAACCGATCTGTTTGCGGCACGTAGATACGCGGATGGAGGAAAAATACTTCACAGGCATTTCGCATCATTATTTAAGTAGTATGACGCAAGGGAGGGAGAGAACGCTCCATTTTGAATCACGTTATTCATCAGAATTTCACTGGTACCATACCGTTTCACCAGGGTCCTAATGAAGTACCGTATTCCTGAAGTGTACCGCAGTAATGGGAAGCTGTTCCCCAGGAACTTTTATGGTATTTAATGGAATTTATTAGCCTTTTCCGAAGTGGCTGTACACGCATTGAATTCTAAGGATTCTTCAATTTAACGCTATCAATGGCAGCATGTGAAATTTTCAGAAATTAAAAGTTGTTGCGAATGGCCCACTAAATCCCGTACTTCTAGGGCAAGAGTGATTGAAAAACTCCCGAAGTTCAGTGAGGTAGCACTCTACACTTCACTTCAGCAACCCCCAGGTTTGCCAAAATCCATTTGATTCATTTAAAACCCAAAAAACAAATTGTCTAAGAAGTTTACTAAGGGCTATGGGGTCGCTCCATTGGTCAGGTCTGTTCACCAAGGGACACAAAATCTTCAGGTAAAATTCTGGAATCATTTCTCCCCTTAACTAAATGAGCCTTACGATAAAATTGGTTTCATTAAATGGTCGTGGATATATATATTTACAATTTTTATAATATATACAAATTTAATTTTTAACTTATATCAAACGTATAAAAAGCTTGAAAGGAGTGGGGCATGTCCCCATTCACCGTTTCTGATCGGAGAAAACTTCAGTCTTTCGCTGAATGTTTGGGATATATTTTTTTAATGAAATTATTAACTCAAATTTATTCCGGAGGTAGACATTTTCTCGCTATTAAAAAATAAAAAAAAGAGTTCAAAGTTGGAGAAATACTTTCTCCTCTACTTCGACTGGCGTCTTTGGACCGTAAACTTTTCTGCTATTGGAGGCAAAAGAAATGTATTAATTACCTATATGATTACCATAATTTTCTTTTCCAAAACAATTATACCTGCCTATATCAAGTCTATAATTATCATGCTTCACAAATTAATGCTCAAGTTTCCATTTCAAAATGGTCTCTTTTTTTAGATTTCATCCAGAATCAAATAGTATAGGTAGTCAGCTCGAATATTTGCTATTCCCGTCCTTATAGTTCACTTAATTTGACCAAAAGTAATTGACTCGCACATTCTTCAGAATTCCACTAAAATTGAATTTAATTCGTAACCAAGTTAAACGTGGTTTTATCAAGAATTTAGTCCATACCTTCGAGTAGGCGTTGTTGCGTGTGGCGCCCGACTTCTGAGGTAAATTACACGAGTATAACGGAACTCGTAATATCGGTGGTTTATTGAGAAAAGGAAGAGAGAGTACCGTACCTGTGGAGAGAGGAGAAGCACCAAAGAATATTCCTGATCTGAAATATAGGTGCAATGAGATCACAGATAAAATCAACCATTCTGCGCAAGATGCAGTCAGCATATTAACCGCTCACCGCATATCCCAAAATCAAGAGACTGGAACCAAAGGAAAATTTGGCATCGCCTGGGACTGCACCATAATAATAATCGTTTCAGGTTGATACCAATGTGTCTGTAAAATTTCGATAGCATCGTATCCCTTCGAATTAAGAGGTAGTCTGGGGCGTTTCCCTAAGTTATTTTTGCGGTCGTGAACTCTCAAAGTCATCCCTCCCAAAAATGAAAATAATAAATCAATTGAATCTACTGCGATTCTTAATTTAGTGTATGGCATTAAAACATAGTACACATTTATACAATGTGGTATATTGCTTATGCGATAAAAAAAGCCTTGATCTATTTTAAAGAAGCATTCAGAATATTTTATGTGATGTAACTATCTAGGTTATCAGATAAATTATTCAATAACCTGAGAGAAATTCCCAAAACTCGTGAGTCCCTTGGGAAAGTTAAATACGCCAACATCACCGCATTTTCTGTAACTCTTAGTACTATTTCTTTGATTACACTTCGATTTTATCCAAATGCTCTTCTCCATATCTTTGAATAAAACTTGATTAGGTGCTGAATCGCTGATAATATGAAATTGATACTGATGTACGTCCATTTCCACATTCAGTGTCGATGTACCAAGTTTTTGGAGTATACATTATTTTGGCGGGTTAAAGGTCGTTCAAGAAATTAGCATAATTATTCCAGTAAGCATGAATACGCTCATTCATTAAGGATCGAGGAACTGAATACGAGCATTTCAAACTTTTGAAAGGTCAGTGGAGACGACTGAAAATGTAAGATTTAAGACTGAGATACTTTTCCCAGATTTAGGTAAACGTAAATTTGATATTAGGCAACGCCCAGGTGTATCGCGGAACTCCAGAATTAATGAAAAGGAGTGGGATGATATATTTTGAGAGTTTATGAGCCTTAATTGACCTATATAAAATCGTTAGTTGGGCAAGGTCGTTCAATTTTCTGGTGTTACGTCGTTATTATCACAATTACTTTGCTTGTCTCTATTGAATGGAAACCATCCACTGCCGTTCGACACAAATTAATTACTTCTAACATACTAACAAATTATCGTTTTCTTCGGGTGAAATCAAGAGAAAAAAGTTATCATTCAAAGATTAATTTAAGCCAGCGTACCCAAGAATTTAGCTAGAGCATTTTAATAAGTATCCTTGAAATCCGTGCTACTCCTAGAAACACCCACACCTAAGCACCCGTTACCTGGTATATAATTAACCAATTAGCTGAGTGGTTGCGTGGAAACCTCGGAGCGAGTTAACTTTGACTCATTTTCCCGTCATGCACTGTGCTTTAGTCCAACACGTGAATGGAGAAGTAGGGCAATTTTTTCTCCGCTTTATTTCAATTCGATCCCTAAGTTAATGGAAAAGTGAGAAAGTTTCTTTGTAAAATGATGAGTTTTTCAAATGTAGTCATCGAGTGTGCCCAATTTTTCTCTACCTAAAAATTCAGCACAACTTGCGAGATAATAATCCAACTTTATTGGATTTTTATAATCGATAAGAATTGCAGTTCTCCGCGCAGAATTCAATGAATCCCATTGCGGTTTCGATATTAAGGTGTAACCGAGTCCCTAATTAGACATGAACGGAATTAACTTCATGGAACCTTGACAGATAAGCGAATAAATAACATGAGCGAACGGAGTGCTCCGTAATAAGCAAGCGGCAGCATTAAGTCTGATCATGAAGTGGGAACGCCACACTTCACCATCAAAGGGGATCGGATCGGTTGAGTGATCATTCTCCCGGTTTCCCTCGTCGGAGGGCCCGGGATCGAATACCGGCCGCGGCAGATTTCTTTAGTGCTTAAACCCTACCCTACTAAGCGCGCCAGGTAGACCCTGAATTCTTGAAACCGGACCAGATTTTTGGCGAGTTGCCTTTGAATTCTGGCATCCACCCCTTGCTCTGCAAGCCGCTCCAGAAATTTTCTCCAATTCCCGAAAATCCGGGGGCGGCGCCCCGGGATTTTCGGGAGCTGATTCTGAATCGTGGTAGCCGGTCCTGATTTATGGCAGTTGGCCCTCATCTTTTGCGCCCTGCACTCAACTCAATTAAAGTTGCGTGTTCACGATCAAACTTAAAATTTTTGGCGTCGGTGTTCTTTTTCCTGTAAATGCAAACAGACCCATTTTTATGATGCCCACTAATGCAGCTTAATTAATCCTATTGTGCGCGGCCTCTCTTCACTTTTCTGAACGACCAATGATATCCTGAGGCATCTTTGAGCGTAGCGTTTCATCCTAGTTTGCAAGATCCGTTGCGTAAAACTGCCTACGTTTCGAATGATTTCCTTGGTTCATTTTCGAACGAATACGTTTGCTATATCCGACGCCGGGTATATCGCCATCCTTCTAAATCCTGCCTGTCCCTGTATTATTTCCCTTCCATAGTAGCTCGATTGATCTTAGTGGCCCGATTCTCGAAGCTGAACATCAATTACAGGTCCTTGCAGTTTCATCCTTGAAAACCTTATAGTGGCAATACATACGTTACAGCGTTAATTACAACCTCCTGTCACGGCGTAAATATGTGGTTTAGAGTGTTTTGTTTCAATTTTACTACTGCTCTTTCAGAGGTCTTGTGAGTTGACTGTTAGCTATGGTAAACGTCAGTTTACTCCCTTTATAATTGCTTATTATTTCATTAGCCGCTCCTGTCTTCAATAGCAGCCGTTGGGTGTAAAGTTTGACAGATATTCTTCAGCGTCTCCCAGGTCAGCTTGGAAATAAGTGTTTGAGTGAAAATGAATATAAACGCATCGGCATTGGCTTTCTCCCAATTTATCCGCTTATATAGGTATATCGTTTAAAAAACACCATCTGACCGATTCGGTGATTGGATTGGTCTTAATCGTTTGTGATTAGAAATGTCTCAAAGATAGTTTCTAAAAAATTATGGTAATTTTTTAAATAATTTGTTATAGTTGAATCAGACCACCCCAAATTCCCTATTCAGTCAGTGAATCAGATGAGTTATCACATTCGAGATCACGCATTTTTTTTGTGATAAGCTGTAGCGCTTGCATTTCAGTTCACAGCCGATTTTCTGGGGGTCAGATTTTCATTGAGAACCGCTGGTGGCCCAAGGAAAGGAACTGGCCTCTTGTGCTCCTGAAGTGTCAAATGTTTTCAATTTTAAGTAGGCCTATGCCAACCATTGCGTATCAAACTTTGAAGTTGACTTAAGGTTGAGAGTTTGGGGAATATAAGTTGACAGAATAAAATAGTTTTCTACGTAGTGTCGTGGCCATGTCTTCTCTCAACCAAATACGAGGTGAGTCGAGGGGTTTTCTGGTCTCCGACGGATTACTACCGGGTTTTAGGAAATTCCCTTTTGCATTCATAAATGTCATATCGATTAGAGTCGCCTTATAACAGAAAAAACTGATTGCGTGTTGATACCTCCAAGGCAATACTCCACCCTGCCAAGTTACGTCACGGCTCTTAACGTTCTTGCCTCGTAAAATGCCGAAAAAATGCCATACTCGGCTTTGGAATAAAGATTAAAGCACCCAGATGGAAACTAATATATGAACTATTTTCTGGGAAAACGCAACCATTGACATCATTGAATTTTTTAGATAATAATGATTTGATACAAGTATTAATTCTCGTATTACGTTTAAAAAGCATTACTTACTAAGGCGGAGAACGAAGGCTGTTTTAGAAACTAGAAAACGTTTTAACAGACATTATATACAGTCAAAATAACTTATGCAACACATTAATTTTAGTTGTGTCATGAATATTTATTCATTTAAATGAAAGTAACTACGTCGGAAAGGAGGTATTAAGGTAACTTTAAAACTTCGCGTCAGGTCTTTTTTACCTTATGATTCTGTTGCAACAACGAACGGTTAAAATTGACTTCCAGATGTAATTGACGTGACGTCGGTTTAATATTCTAAAAAAATTAGTTCTCTGAAGATAATCAGGATTCAGGCGCTCACAATTTAAAATGTTACGCCAGAAACATAAATTCAATAATTTCCCATTGCACGTCTTCATAACAACAACGTAATGAATTTGGCTTTATTAATTTACTAATTTCCATTGTAACTGGGTGATAAGCCAGGTGGTGATGATAAGGATTTAATTAACAGCATGCAAAACATACATGGAAGGCACACATTAAATGCATAACGTACAATTGCATTCATCGATGGAAACTAGAAATTAAGTGCAGACATGAGTGAAAAAAACATCATGTGCTTCATATATCTATATATATTCATAAATATTATATTATGGTTAAATACTTCTTAATTTAATAGACTAGGTACGTTGTATTGGGAAAGCATTAACGAGTCCAAGATATGAACTCGATTCTTAATGACCAAAGAACTATATCACCTCCTTCAGTTAAGAGAAAAATCATTTGCCACGTCCGAGGTTCACTTCCTTAGTTTAGCTATGATTTATCTCTTATCTCGTGCAAAAATGATTGAGAGTCGAATCTGGGTTTTGGCACGTGCCTACGGATTCGTAACCTCTCGGGGAAAAATCTCGACCGCGTAAGAATGTAAAGGGTCACGGAGGGGTGAGTCCTAGGGTTTTTTGGTCTTCGAAGAATTGCAGCTGGTTTTTAGGATATTTCCTTGTGCATTCGCGAAATGGCTTCCCGTTCCGATCGCGGAAAAAGCCCATCACCAAAAATTTTAAGGCCTAGCAAAGACACCAATGCACTTGAGAGATGAACTGCGAGTTCGCTCTAAACTATGGAAATCGACTTGGCACTTGTACTGCCATGGTCTCCTAAGCCACAACTTTTTAGAGAGTTTTAGAGCAAAGGCTTCATGCCATTGCTATATGTCGGGCTCGGCCTTGTGCATTTTATGCCTTATTTTAAAGTGAGTGCATTTTAATCTTAATAAAAAGATACTAATGAGTTACTGACTGAGAGAAAAAAACTTGTTGACCAGGCCTATAGTTCCTTGCAATTGACTGATCCTTTTTCTTGTAATAATATACGTTAATAAAATACTGAAGTCAATGTTAGTTGCGACTAGCGAACGAAGATTAAAGGAGGGTCATACGAACGAAAAACTTTAGCTAAAAATTTTAGCTGGAAAAAGACAAGGCTCGAGGAAAATCATTCGCTTCCAGATAGTTCCTATTTTATCTAAAACCACTGTGTGAAGTAGGGTCGCATTTTTCTTTTTAAAGATTTGCAAAGCATTATTATAGTCATCATAATTTTTGCATTTAATTTTAATTCATAACTTCTGCATGAATTTTGCCAAGCCATTAAACCTGCGGTTGTACTCAAAATTCATATTACTTTACGTCAATGAATTGACCTAAAAAACACACACTTTTCACTTCATGAGCAATTCAAAGCATGAGGGCTTGATGCAATGGATACTGAATGAACCGCTAAAAATGGGACACCAATTACCATATCATGTGAATAGGTACTCAGTAGTACATAAAATAGTATATTCGTATAAGGGACATATCGTGCAAAGAGAATATTGAAGCAAGTTTTAGAAGAATATTGAGCGTGAAAGAACATGCAAAAGCCTTGTTTTTTTGTAAAAATGTCACTACCTATTATTTGCTCAGATGCAAAATTAAAGAAAGGATTTGTCGTATCCGTGATAACAGTTTTTAAATTTCCCAAGATTCATTGTGTTATGTTGGCATAAAATTACTGTTTTGTTGTATTAGCAGTAGCATTTTTATCCATAAAGTTGACTGGAGCACAAAAGGCCACTTCTGACGTAATAGTTTTCCAACCAACGCCAGTTATTCAAGAAGGTTTCTTCAGTGGCATTATTCATTTCGCTAAAACCGTCACGGGAGAGATAATAAATCTATTCCTGAATGCGTTTAAGCTCTAGATGTTTTCATCTATTGCTCGTGAATGAATATTAGCAACATGGAATCATCCCAAGGGTCACTCCATATTTTTGATTGAATTTAGTGATTAGATAGACTTTTAAGAGGTATCTTTTCCGATTTTTTTGCACTTTACATGAGAATTTATTAAGTATCAGAAATCAATTTTTTGTACAGTCAGTTACAATAAAATCCAAGGGAAAAAGACTCGTGTCGATAATTTTCCATATAAATATCTCATTACGCCACTCTAAACGTTATTAACTCATTGTAGTCAGCAAGGAAAATAACAGTCTTGTTCCAGTAAATAACTTACGAGCACAAGCACGGCTACTCTTGGGTCCAGTTACGTACCGCTATAAAAAAAAACCTGCTGCAGTTAGTGTGGCGGAAACAAATCCACTTTCTCGTTCAGACTGCTTTAATCTGTCTGAAATCAGTTTTTCGAACCCTTGGGAGGTGGAACGCCACGAGAGAGATTTATTGTAAATTTATTGAAAAAAAAATAATTGTAGCATCGCGTTTCACGCCGGTACGGCAGTGAGGAGGCATCAAGAGGCAGCTTTTGAGAAACCTCTTACCGTGGAAAATGTTTTTCAAAAATCTTAGTTTAATAGTTGATTGGTTATATTAACTCTACCTAGATTCAATATATGTTAATTTTTCCATGCAATCAAAAACATGAAAGCATTCCTACTCGGAGTTAGGCAGACGTCTTCCATTCCCTCTGGTAGATCGGCCACCGTCTCCGAAGGCAGTGGTGCGCGGATGATCGTCGAGGTCCTTCCTTGTGAAAGGATCAGTTCCTACCAACTTCATTGGAAGTAATTGAATGTATCGTTGTATCGACAAGAAGAAAGCGTTTCGGAAGCCATCGATGAGGCTCTACCATGAACACCAGGTAGTTGGGTTGTGGAGAGTGCTGGCGAGGAAAAATTTCTTTGTATTCATTGGTAGAAATCATTGGAATTGTTGCAATAATCCTGGAACAACAATGCGTTCTTCCATGCCCTATACGAGCTTCTGTCAAATTATCGATAATATTATAAACTACATCGCCGAGCCACAAAAAGGCAATGCAACTTTTGAAAACGTTAATGGAATCCAACGCTATTAAATATTTGAAACGAAATAACATAAATGGAGCAAACAAAACCGTAGAATACGGGGAATAGTTAATCACTTATCAATATTTATGCTTATCACGTGGATTTTCTACATTCTGAAGGGAGGCGTCCACTGAAAATGTTTGCAATTCAGGATAAAAACGCTCAAATGAGAAGAAACGCAATCATAGAAATTGAGGTTATTTCCCATGTGATTGAGGGATATTTAAAACTTCTTCAATGAAGGCAATGATTTTCTGAGAAATCAAAAGTTTCATCGGAGACCATTGAATATACCGGCAAGTAGAAAGCAATGCGATTAGGAGAAAGTAAACGTTTTCATGGCCTAAATTTTCTTTCCTTTTGTCCCACAAGCTCAGAACGGTTGAACAGCCTCACAAAAGTTAGGAGTGAGTAGAAAAGGTTGAAATTTCCATAAGTGATACTACAAGTAATGTTTTTCTCTTTGTAACGTTCAAAATAATACCATCGTAAATAAGAGCAGTTAACACACGAAGACACTTGTAATAATTTAAACGTTAAGGGCATTGATACGCTCTGCCAAGTTTTTCTCGTGTGAAATTTAACTTTTCCCTGAAAGCTAAACAGTTATATTCTAATCTTAAATTGTTATACCCTTCGTGGCGAAGTGAGTTCGCCCCTGCAGAAGCGGTGCCATTTGATGAATCGACTCTTGCAGTGCACATACTACTCTAAAAAAACCCTCCTTATCTTGCTAAGTGCTCAGTTCCTGCCTTCTTAGTTACCGGACTATCCCGAACCATTTCTCTTTCACTTCCCTACAGAATCCTCTCATCTGCAACCTCTTTTCCTCTCTTTGATCCTACAATACCCATAAGGTCCAACAAAATTAAGTTATGCCTCGGCTCTCCCGGGTACATATGGGTAACCAAAAACAACAATTAAAAAAACAGGTTTTGTTCAGTTTTAGGCATGGGTTCCCTCCGGATTGGGGGAGGGACTGGTGCGGTTTTGCAGAGGAAATCAAGTTTCTCATTCCGTCTCGGATGCGAAAACAATCATTCCGCTCTCAGAGTCACATTTCATGGATGCCCCCAACGGGTGCCCGTAATCCTCGGTATAGGAGTCAGCGGAAAGGATCTGAGTCTAATTATATCGCCTCGTGAACTCCTAGGGAAACCGGCGAGTCGAGAAAAGGGTGTCGTCGGATGAGTTCCAACACCATTATTACAGCCACCATCACGGCCCGCTCTCTCCTCCCCTTTCCCTCACCCTCCGCCGCACTGACCCACATGCCTAAAGCAAGGAGCTCGTTATGCACCTTCGGCGGAGCGCGACAGC
Source organism: Calopteryx splendens (assembly GCA_002093875.1). Taxonomy (NCBI): domain Eukaryota; kingdom Metazoa; phylum Arthropoda; class Insecta; order Odonata; family Calopterygidae; genus Calopteryx; species Calopteryx splendens. The sequence goes on along the minus strand of LYUA01000064.1, from coordinate 439,926 downwards.
CGTGTGTTCCGACTCCCATGCTCATGGACGTGTGCTTTTTGAAGGTTTAAGGCTCACCGCACCCAACCAACACCTCAACACCACCACCACCACCCCTCCCTCCCATTTCTCAACGCCTCGCTGACCATCCCCTTTCTCCTGAGGCACCGCTCCCCACCATATGCTGTCCCCCCACCCACCCATCCCTCGCCCGAGATCGACCCGAGCCGCTCTCATTCCGTCTCTCATACGACCGCAGGCAACGGTAGGAAGACGTCTCCGGCACCGTCCCAGCCACCACCCCCGCCGCCTCCGCCTCCCCCGCAGCCCGCTGGGGGTTTCCCAGGCGCCCCGCAGACGCTGCCACCCCTCGCCAACACGGAGGCCGCTCCTGGGGAATCGGCCGTGGTCCGCGAGGGCGGCGACGTTACTCACCAGAGGGCCCCGCAGCCAGTCCACCGGCAGCTTGTCCTATTCATCCCTCCGCAGTTCCCCGTCGGGGAAAACGCGCTCATCAAGCCGTCCGAGTACTTGCGTAGCATCGGAGGGGGGAAGGGGGCCAGCCAGCCGCCGTCCACGGCGTCGTCGGCCGCGATGCCGCGCGTGGAGGTCTCCCGGGAGGGAAGTGAGGAGGGCGAGGAGGAGGAGGTGGCGGCGGCAGTGGCTGGGACGGAGCCGGCGGTGGTGACGCCCGGGTGCGGGCCCGCACCCCCTCCGCTCCCCGGCAGCCTGTCGGCGGCCAACCCGGACCGTCCCTCCAGTCCCTCTTACGCCAGCAGCAAACAGAAACAGCAGCAACCTCTGGCTACCATCAGTATCCACGACCTCAACAGTGTGCAACTTCGTCGCACTGAGAGGGTAACCAAGACCCTGTCTGCTCCTCCGATGACGTCAACTTCGGGTCCTCTGAAAGCACTAAGTGAGTGTGTGTTTTTGTGTGTTCCTGCCGTTTGTTGTAAATTGTTCCCGGCGGGTTTCAAATGTGGTGCAGCAACTTCCACAGACCATGAGGATAAAATCAACAGTCCATCACAGGGAGGATGCCATTCAGGTTACTGATGTGCTCCGTTTTTCTTACTTATCTCTTTCATGCTCTCACTCACCCTTCAGGTAATCAGTATGGATGTGAGTTAAGGCTTGATTTATCTTAACGAATTACATCTGCACAGTGAATTTTTCTTTCCCTTCACTAGAAAAAACACAACAGATTGAAAGCAAGTTGAATCAAGACTTATTAAATCCTGTGATGCACTCTTATCCTTCTATCCTCATGCTCTCAAACTTCCAGGAAATTGTGCATGTTTAGAAACTACACTTGCTGCATATTTTTGCTGTAAATTTGGCTTCTATGTGTGACTGAATATGCAATGCCCTTTTAAGTTCACCATCTTTAAAGTAAATTTTGTTCATTGAAAACTAACTGCTCAACGGTTGCTATATTTTTTAGTAAGAAATTGCGATGCCCTTGTTAAAATTTCGACAAAAAGAATTCTAATTGGTAACAATTTCTGAAACATGGCCTAGGCATTACATCTAAAAGAATTGAAATGGATGAGAAATCGGCTTTTCGAAAGTAACTTTCCTACTGTGTTATTTTCCTTTCCTTTGGGTATTATGGAGTCTTCCTTCAATTTTCAATTATAGTCGGAGAACTAATAACACATAAGTATCAATATGCATTGCTACAGGCAATTCTGCATCTTCTGGAGGAACTCCAAGTCAAGCTTTCCAGTCCCAAAAAGAGAACCTGATTGCTGAGCTTAAGATGTCACGTGACATATCTGGGATTAAGAAACTCAAAGTGGAAAAGGCTAAAGAGGAGGAGCTGCAAGACAAGGAGCTCTTCGTGGAGATTTCAAAGCAGCTCACAGCAGACAGCTTTGTGCAAAAAGTATGTATTAAAAGGACTGGTTCAACAAAGTTTTATTTTTTACCAACAATTTTTTTTTACTTCTGATTTTAATAGCGTTGAAAATTCTCTAATTAGTGAGTTACTTACCTAACCTTAATTAATAAGTTTCATTAAATTTGGTTTTGTATTTAGTAATAGGCAGTAGATACCATTCCTTTGTTTATAAGTAGTCTTCAAATCTCCTGAATAAATTACTGGTGGGATCAGGAGATTGAGAAACATGAAAATGGTTGAAATTGGACATGTTGTTTAAATTATATAAACCAAAGAATTTTCAAGTAGATGTATTTCCTTGAAACAGAAGGACAATGTTTCATTGAATTTATGTATATAAATATATGAAAGAATTCCTTTTACATTTGCAAATTTCATTCGGTATAATAAAATTAACTGTCTTTATTGGGGCAAGATTGAGACTATAATAGTCCCTTCTTCCACCTAAGCCCTGGGATGACCCCATCTCAAAATTTAACATGAGATTACGTATTTTCATGATAGTTGACTGACTTTAAATAAGTCCTATCTATTTCCATTCTGATTTATATGAATGTTATGTATGTTATGAAGGTTATAATGCATGCTGATAGTTTGTTCCAGTCAATCAAGGGCACAAATACATACATCTGAATATGAGCATCAGAGGTGTAGGGTCTGGGGGCAAATAGAATTTGATGTTATGCAACCCACAAAACACGTAAATCCTATCATTAACAGTATGCCAGAGCTGTACCCAGTTACAGTTATGGCAGAGACACTCAAAATCAAACAAAATACCAAATTTATACACCTGGATGCCTCTGCCTATTTACAAAAACCTCGTACTTAGTATACCATTTAAATTATTCAGTATTCCATAGTAAAATAATTAACAATATCTGAATCCCAGCATGAGATAATGTGTCACATTCTTAGCGGATACAAATACATCAATGGAACGAAGGAAATTAAATCTCGTGGGTTGAGAAGAAAATATTTCCAGCTGCTTAGTAGTCTCAAGTAAAGCCTTCATGCTCTACATAATAATCTGAAGTTGAAAACATTTTAGACACACTCGACTATTTGAGTGCCCCCCCCATAAAATTATTGATGAAAGTCGACAGTTCTCTTTGATTTATGTGAAGTCAGACTTTGGAGGTTGGAGGGGCAACTGCCTCCTCTTTCCCCCACATGCCTATGCCCCTGATGTGCATCACCAGGAGCAATTATAGAAAAAAGAATCAATTACTGCCATATTCATGGGTTCAGGTTTCAATGAGTTGAGATGGATTTCAGGTTGGGGGGGGGGGGACAAAATATATTTATAATACCTCATATTGCAATTATTTTTTAAATAACTGCCTCTCTTATTAGTAATTTTCACATCTGTATTGATAACAGCCACCACATATTAACTGGTGTATTTGGCCAATGTAAAAGCAAGACTAATTAACCCCTTTTCTGTGTGTGATGATACTGTCTCATCATGTGTTACATATGCTGCTGCTATGTTATGATAAGTATGTCTTGTCTTAGATTTTGTTTGCGGCTTTTGCCAACTTGCGTATGGCAATGAATGAGCCACCGCAGCAAAATGGTCAAACATACCTTGGCCCAGTAACAGTATAAATTTTTTTTTAAACATTTTTGAAAGCCAAAGGGATGATCCCTGGGTGTCCTACATTACAGGGAAGTGCCCCCCTGCCCACCCCAGATTCTACACCCATGGCATAAATTATAACCAAGGCAAACTCATCCAGAACCTTCTAATAAAAGTTTTCATGGGTTCAAGAACCACTTTAGTTTTGGTGCTATAACCTCTGGTGGTTTGGCACTTTGGAAACTGGATGAAAAGTAAAGGCTTGCAAGGATCCTACAACTCCATTAAAAAAATAAACTCTCTATAAAGTTTAATTTTCTTTTAAATTCCTCTGATAACCTATTTCTAACAAATACCATTCTCCAATCCAGATACCAGAGCAAGACGCTGCAGGAAACGTTATACCACAGTGGAAGCGTCAGATGTTGGCTCGAAAAGCAGCTGAGAAGGCAAGGAGAGAAGCAGCTGAGGAAGTACAGAGAGCAGCTGAAGAGAGGAGGTTGCAATCGATTCCAGTTTGGAAAAGACATCTACTAGCTTCTAAGCAAGGAGGTCCAAGTGGAGCAGAGACTACTGTAACATTATCCAAGTCAATTCCACAACAGAAGAAGTAAGATCATAACATTTTTGTATCATCAGCATTAGTTTCATATGTCCAACACACACAGAGCCCATTTCAAATCCCTGTGAATGTACCTTTTGGTCTTTCACTTGTCATTTTCCTTTCTTTATTTCTTCAATGTGCTTCTTCAAAATCCCTTCTCTCAAGTTGGATCATGGATTATAGTCATAGTCAGCTTCTCCTACACCACACGAGACTATTTAACACTTTGAAGATGGCCACAGAGGATCCGTTTTCCAAGAAGAGGTCCATACACACCAGCTGTTCCATTCACCATTTCAGGAACTTGAGATTTCTCTTCCTCGACAAGTGTACTGTGCCCAGCACACAAGCTTTAAAATTATTTATGTGTGAATTCACGCAAATAAAAAAGGTTTCTGTTAGTTAATAATATGTTATGCATGTCCCTCATAATCAATATTCAGCTTCAGAGGCTATCTTTATGATGGAAGCCATAATAATGTCAGCCTTAATATCAAAGAGGACAAATTGAGGTATATGGCATCTGCAAACTTTCCCCTTCTACAAATTCTTCGCTAATAGCATTATAATCCTTTAAGGAGAGAAAGCATGAGAGTGGGTAAGGTGAGGGAAGGCTAATGTGGACTCATCCTTATTACTTTCTGCAGGTAACACTAAACTAAGTGAATCCCAAATCCTGGTGGCTTAGGTAGGATTATATATTCTCTATCAAGTACCTGATGGATGCCATCCAACACTTCAAGGATTTGGTATCTAAAATGATTCTGCAGTTCCAGAAACACGATATTAATGTCTTATAGGTCATGCACCCAACACAGTATACTGTTTTGGTCACAGGTTCACTGCAATAGACAAGGAAGTGGAGCATCTCCCCATGTACAAACAAATGAATCTCGGATATTTAAAAAAATGCTCAAAAAAGTAAAGTAACTGGGCTCAGTGACATTTACTACTCTACATTTATAATCAGTTAGAGAGAGTGATGGTGTCAGACATCGAAGTATGAAAATACCATTACAAGGAGAGTCGAACATCACAAAATATTGAGTGAAGAACTTCTGGGTTTGATATCAATAGTGCTCAACCTCCAAAGCAAGAAATAATTGTGACAAAAGTGATTTTGAATGTATCAATATTTAAATAAAAAAGTAATGATTACTGAAATGGGAGAAGAGTTCTCGATGGGGTTGAGAAGTTGACCACTGATGTTTCAAAGCCTGACACCGCCATCACCTTCAGGGTGAAGTACTGCAGTTGAGAAGTTTCCTATTTATACATTATTTCATGTTGTTTTCTCTACTCAGTGCTCATTTTCTCAGCCTGGTTAGAGAACCAAGAAATCTTCACCCAATATATTCACCAGGAAAAGCTCAGTTTATTATTTTTGAGTGAATGAGCGTTTCCCCAGAGAGGGGCTACAACCTGCACACACTTCATGAATGCCTTACACGCACTTCAGAATCAACTCAACCACATTGAATGGGCACCTCAAGCTGCACTCGGGGGACGCTTTGAAGTGATGCCAGTATTTATGCACACAGAGTAGGGCTCTAGGGCTTTGTGAAGCAGATTATTTTTGACAAATCAGATATTTATTGATTCTCATTTCACAAATGTTTAATGGATGAGATCAATTTTTCCTTTATAGTAAATTCGTGTAAAGATATTAACTGGCCAAGTATGTCAGCATGGGATACAGAGAAGAGCAATTTATGGAGTAAGTGGCTTTTACTATAAAATGGCATAATGCTTCAACTCACAACTAGTTCAAAGTATTTTCTTTCCAAAACCGAAATTTTAATTCAATGCTTAGTGAGAAATCCAGGAATTTAACAATGGCAGAAATTTTACTATAACTCACCTCATTCATACAATTTTAAGTGTAATATCATTTGCTGCAACATGATACCTATATAATCGGTTATCGGTTTGGTAAAGGTTTTCCACGAATTTTTGTAAGCTGGCCTTCATGAAGTGAAGGATGGGGATGAGCCGGGTATCTTTGCATATGTTCCTATTGCTAAGGAACCAGGGGGTGCCGAGCAGCTTACTCATTATTTTGTTATCGGTGGTTTGAATTTTCTGCAGATGTGTTTTTGCAGCATGAAGCCATACCGGCGATGCATAGGACGAGAGGGGGCGAAGCAAGGCGGTGTATAGGTGGTTTTGTTTTTAAAGAATGAGAAGATCTTGGTCCAAGTAGGGGATGCAAGGAGGATGCAGCTGCCGAGTTCTTAGTAGTAGCGGTGCGGATGTGGGAAGCCCAAGTGAGTTTTTTATCCAGGGTGACGCCTAGGAACTAGGACGAACAGGTTGAACAGGTTAGGTGATAGGATCGCGCCGTGAGGGACTCCGGATTCGATTGGACAAGGATCTGAGTTGTATGAATTTAGGTGGACAAAGAAGGTGCAGTCTCAGGAGAAGGATTGGATGATTTTGGTCAGGTAGGAGGGGATGAGAAGTTACTGCAGCTTAAAGATGAGGCCCAGGGTCCAGACACGATCGAAAGCCGCCTCAAGGTCAAGGAAGGCAGCGTGAGTGATTTGACCAGAGTTGAAGCCGTTTGGAATCGTTTTGGTCAGCCGGAGAATCTGGTGCGTGGTGAACGTACGTACCCGGAAACCAGCCTGTTCAGAATGGATGAGGTCCTGAAGGGAGACGAGGAGGCGGCGGTGAATTACAGTTTCAAGGAATTTACCGAGGGTGCAAAGGAGGCTAATCGGTCTATAGGAGGAAGAGTAGGTTCTGGGTTTTTGTGGCTTAAGGAGGAGGATGATTTTGGCCTGTTTCCGGAGCATTGGAAAATAGGAAAGGTGAAGGAGGTGAATGAAGTAATGGGAGAGGAAGAGGATCATTTTGGTAGGTAGATATTTTAGGAGGAGGTTGGATATGCCGTCTGGGCCTGGAGCACATTTTCTCTTGAGTGACTTGATAATTTCAGTTAATTCCATTGGCAGGACAGGAGAAGGCAGGCTGGGGGGGCAGTACAGGAGCAAGAGCCAAGAAGATCCCACGGCAGCCTCCAGTGAAGAGGTGAGAGAGTTCTGGAAACGAGCAGTTAACATGTCTGGGAAAGCAGCGCACTTTTTCTTGTCTATTTCTGCGAAACCAGTTTCTGTGGTAAGGCAAGGAGTTCTTGAGTATGGGCGTTTCAGGGAGCGAGCAAGTTTCCACACACAGCCGTCTTTGGTGAACAGTCGGGTGATGGTTCTCTGCCAGGTGGAATTTCGATGTTGTTTTATCAGGGATTTGACTGTTGCAGAGCACCCGGTACCATTGGTGATCAGGTCTCTCTCTTTAGTGCCTGCCAGTCCTTTCAGCGCAGTTGCGGATCTTCATGAGTTAAAGAATATTGTTTGGAAGAGCAGATGGTTGTGATTCTGGCGGTGTCGTAAAAGATGCAGTTTTCACTGATTGTTGGAGGAGCGTGAGGGCCCTGCAGCTGCGTTCGGCATCAGAGTGCATGCGTAGGGTCATGTTTCCGATTGCCTCGGTGCCATCTCGAACGAGAGAGGTGAATTTCTGATAGTTAACTACCATTTTAGGTGGAAGAGACGAGCCTGGGGGTTGCAGTTTATATGGTAAAGGAGAGAAAGGTGGTCAGAGGCAGAGGAGTCGAGGACTACAGGGTCGGGGTCTGAAGGAAGGTTGGTGGAGAGGATGATATCAAGGATGTCATCGGGATAAGAGGCAGAGGAGGAGATGTGGGTAGGTACACCAGGGGCTGTGATGGTGTAATTGCCCCGCTGGTGACGGAGACGTAGAGTCTTGCCCGCATCGTTCGTAACGGTTGCACCCCAGTTGGTGTGCTTTGCGTTTAAATCGCCTCCTACAACCGAGTGGCCAGTTAGAAGGGAGCACAGAGTGTTTGCATCGGGTTTCAAGAGGCATCCAGCCGGGTGGTATGCTGACCAGATGTCAACGTCGCTGATGGAAGTGGGGATGCGAGCTCCCATTGTTTCCAGTTTGGGTGGGGGTTTAGCCGGGAGTTGGGATGATGGAAGAGATGATTTAATTAAGATTAGTACGCCATCACCGTGTTAGTCGAGATGATCACTGCGGTACTGTCGCAAACCAGGAGTGAATAGGTTTTTGTCCAGAGATAGCCAAGTTTCTTGCAGGAGTACAACACCTGCAGAGTGCAGGGTCGCAAGGTGTAGGAGTTCTTCCCTCTTGAGGAGGATGCTGCTCGCATTCCACTGGAGGGTTCTCAGTCCATTACAGCATATATATTTACAGTGGGTAAGGAAAAGAGTTTGAGGAATGAGGCACTGGGAATGAATGGTATGGATGGTCGGTATAGAGGGAACGAATGGGGGTATGCTACTGGTAAGAAAGTTTGATTGGTGTACCCGGATGACTTGGGTGTGATGTTAGAACTGCCAAAGTGGTGGTTTTGGGAGCAGATGGGTTTGACACAGGGACTGAATTTTCATTCCCAGTTTCCTGAGATTCAGGTTGAATACGTTGGCTGCAATAAGGGTAAGGAATGGAGTTTGAGGAATGAGGCACTGGGAATGAATGGTATGGATTTGTA
>LYUA01000064.1:379951-405157 GCA_002093875.1 Calopteryx splendens | reverse complement strand
AGCATAAAATTATGAATCATTTAATTTTTATTTACATTTATAGCTTTCGGCAAAAGTCGCTCAGAGCGACACCGGCATTTTAACGAAAATTTTCCATCGTTGTGGGCGACGTTGGCACTTAAAGGGTTAAGCAAGTGTTGTCAGGTCAGGCTGTGTTCCCCACTGTTATTGCCAATCATCTCTTCAACTAGTACCTCTTATTTAGCATATTATTCATAAATGAAATAACAGATTTCTCACTGTAATATTTATTATCAGTCATTTACCCACAAAAAATATTGAAAACACATCTTTTTATACATTAAAAAAAGGTATAAAGGCCAAATTAAAAATTCATGAGTGATAACAAAAGATGCAGGCCATTATTTCGATGCTTTTCATCACCAAAATATACCCAGGCACTTCTTTACATTGATCTTATGAAGATAATGAACACATGAGCTGAAGTAGCCTAATTATAAAAATTTTGGAATTAACCTGCAATGTTAAGAAATGTAAATCATTTCATGGCTAATATATACCTTCTCAAAATTATTCGAGATTTACATGTATATAATTAATTTAGCTGGCGAATTTAATTTATTTTAAAGTAAATTTTGAATAAGCAACGTTCATGAAAGCATGAAATACATTTCAATTACATTAACAGTAACTTACTTTGCATGATAACTTACACAAATGACTCTTAACAATTAGCAAGATTAACAATAGTCGTGGGCTTCCTAGATTTGAAATAAATCCCCTATGACAACTTTGATCTTGGTCAATTTGTTACTGTTGAGGATGCTATTATTTAACAATTGTCACTGAGGAAATATTTCGAATGGAAAGTCACTGTTGAAGAAACAGTCGATACATGCATTGCAATAGAGTTGAAAATATTGAGAGATAAAACAAACATTTGGTGAATATTTATACATCACATTTTTACAGAACATCCTGACTTATCATTTATTTCTTCCTTCTCTGTACAATAATCACTTTGATTTTTAGGTCAGGAATCCACATCTTTGGAGTATCTGAAATGTTAATTAAGAATATGAATTATCAAACTTCTTTTAACTCCAGACCCAGAGATTATTCACCTCAATTAGCCCATGGCTACAGAAACCAACCTTTTTCATGGGAGGACTTCACCTAACCTTCATTGGTCACCAGAGGAGGTAACGTTGAGAGCAAAAGCTGCCATTGTTTCTCCTTTCTTTCCAATTGCTTTGGCAGTGTACTGTCCTACATCAGTGGCAGAACAGTTTGTGATTTCAAATTTAAATTTCCTCTTTCCATCCATTGTGAATTTATACTTTGAGCTTTCTTCATCTACAGGTTTCCCATCCTTCAACCATGTCACTGGATAGATGCATATAAAATTGTTATAGAAATTGTTTCCAATTGCATAATTAAGTTAACTTCTACAGGCATGAGATATTTTTAATGTTAGCAAGTGATTTGTTTAATTACCTTTGAGTGGTACCTTCTCAATCTCACATTCAAATTTGGCACTTTCTCCCTCTTGCACAGTGGTGGACTGGGGGAATGTTTTAAACACAGGGCTCTTAGGTTCTTCATTAGGAACTGAAAGGTAAAAATCATGTTAACATAAGATGTTTGTATGCCTTAGGGTTTCCACTGTTGACAATTTAAAAATGTCGTTACTCACCTAGAACATTCAATGTGCAGCTGCTAAAAGACTCGCCAGCATCATTGAATGCCTCACATGTGTATGTTCCCGAGTCTTCAGGGAAAATTTCAGCAATGTTGAGCTTGTAAATATTTGCCTCGTTATCATACTGGAAGTCTTTACTGGGCTTGATTTCTTTGTTGTTGTGTAGCCATATCACATCAAACTTTTTAGCACCTAAGAGGAAATTTTTCAATAGTTGTTAAAATAGTCATTTCAAAAGTTGTTAAAACTCCATAACAATAGAGAGACCTTGGAAAATAATTCATAAAATATCTATTAAATACACAAAAATGTGGAGAATAATGATCCCAAAGTATGCAGGAAATTATGCCAATATATGCAAAAAAATATCCAAAAAAGACAATGTTACTTAATTTAATTGATAATTAAAACAAAGCCATTAGGCTTGAAATCATTGAAGGCATTCGAAAATATTAAGATTCATTTATTTCAAGCATAGAAGGGTAGTTCTGCATCAAAAATCATGAAATTGAATTATTGTAAAATGTTGCATTTGAAGAAAATTGAGTGTTTATCTCGGTTTGAAATTAAAAAAGGCCATTTTCTACATGAAAAACAGGCAACCATGTTGATGTGTTAGCAACAGACTTTCTATGCATTTTGCTTAAGTTTATTTGCCAGTTATAACTTTTGTCAAAGGATTCCATTGATTCCTGCAAATTTAATGTCTTCAGATTCTGAATTTGCTGTAGGAACTTTCACTTGTTGCAGATGTTATGATGGTGACAATTTTTGGAACAATCACAGAGGACATTTCGGTAAATATATTTCATACTGCAGAATTAAAACTTTGAAATTTACCTATGATTCTACATGAAAGGGTCACTGGCTCTCCATCCTTAACAAACATAGATGTAAGGTGACTGACTATCTTTGGAGGTGGATCTCCACCTTTCCCCTTTGCTGCACCTGCAGCTGCATCCATTGCTAGTGGGAAAAAGTAATAATATTAACACAATACATATTTTATTAAAATTTATAATGAACAATATGAAACTTTATTTTAATTTATTCATTTCATTTGGATTATATTTGAAAATCTACATTTCGTACAGCTAGATATATAACACACAGATTCTTGAAACCGAAACAACTTACGTGTTATTTTTAGGCGGCACTTAGTTTCAGCTGAGCCTTTAGTATTCACTGCTTTACACATGTAGTCACCCTCATCTTCAGGGAACACTTCATTGATTGAGAGTGTAGCAATGCCATTTTTGTACTTCAAATCTATAACATCAGATGAGCTCAACGGCTGAAATTATAAAAGAGTATGAATTTATTTCAAGAATTTTGTACAAAATTTTACATATTCATATAATTCACCTATGAAAACACGTCTCTTCATATTAAAACCCCTGCACCACAGTGGCCCTTTATACTGTGATCACTCTTTCCTCAGATTCCATTGCCCAATTAAAGAAAACTGATTAATCAATGGCTCCAGTATATTTATACCGACTAGGAAACCAGTTTACCTACCAAGATTTGACTGAAATAAAAAAATCCTGTTCATGTTCTATAGAGTGGCTGAATTGAGAGAATGACCAGTGACCTTGGATTGAAAAAATGTGTAAAATTTTGAAATTGTATGGCCATACTCGAAACTCAAAAGTTGAATTTTAATACCATATTTTCGTTTAAGTTAACGCTGCCAAATAAAGCAATAAATTACACTTAAAAACTTGTAAATAACAATTATTGCAACTTTGTTTTAACATATGCTATATTTTTCTTTACCAACTAGATTGTTTTAATATTATTTGATGTGTTTGAGGAAGTGATACACGTTATTGAGCCTAATTAAAGACTGATAATTCCAAAATGAGAATTCTAGAATATGTACATTGAAGCCCTTCAATATATATGTGAAGCCTCCGTGCATTTAGAACATCCGACTTAGCTCACCATTTGCCCATAGTCAATGAAAAATGAAAAACAAGGAAACTAGCAACTTACCTGTCCATTCTTAAACCATGTGACTTGTGGGTCTGGATCACCCTTAATCACACATTTAAGATTTAGCTGCTCACCATCCTTTATATTCAAATCAGACAGTTTTTCGGTGAATGCAGGGGGGCACATAAGAGAGTCATCTGGTGGCACTGTAAGTTAAATGTTATATTAAACCAAACCATAGAATACAGAGCTGAAGACTTCTAAAAGAATATACAATAATTCAAGCAAAAATGCTGCATATTAAAAATATATTTGTAAAAATACATATTTCTCCATTGAAATATCCAATTCAGAATGAAGAGTTGCTTAAGTTAGAATTTTTGAATTCATTAAAAGGAAATTGTAGCATAAATTGTGATTCATATATTTGACATGCCTTCTATTAGTGTATGTATGAAAATGCACCAAATCTCAGGACAGATAAATGTATTATTATTATTCCATTCAGATAACACTTATTTAAATAGAATATTTCTCATCATTTATTTCAGTACACCAAATTAAAATTTTAAACCAAATAATTAATTTGTGTGGGACATAAAGGATATGACTTGCAACCCTCCATCATCATTATTATATATTATAAAATATGCTGATACAGAAGAGATGATGTGATATGGTCTCTTCTATTCCCTTGTTAATTTTTCAAGTATTCAATTGCATAGGTAACTTACAAATAAGTTCTTTTGTGGCACTTCTTGATCTTGATGGGCTTTCAGATGCATCAAGTTTTCCACCATATTTCTTTATTGGTCGCCTCTCGGATGTTTCCAAGGCTTCAGCTACACTGGATGACTGCAAAAATAAAAAGAGACATTAGTAAACATTAAGTTTTGAAAGAAGGCAAAGAAGCATGAGCCTAGCTCAGGGGTTCTTTCCCCAAGCAGGACATTTCTTTTCAAGAAGACCTAGCACAAACAGGATTTCAGGCTAAAGGAATAAGGATGTGAAAGGAAAAATGAACATTGGGTGTAAATTGGATTTTAAAACAGTGTTAATGATAAGATACGACAGATTTTTCATTAAAGCACTATTATTGCTAGGAAAACTTAATTTAGTGAACTCACCTTAATTGTCGATTGCTGATGGGTAGAGGAGCTGTACTTTGATGTGCTGCTACTATACTGGGAGCTGCTTGTGTGAGAACTGCTCTGGTGACTACTTGTTGTCCTGACACTAATAGCAGGTGGTGGAGCTGGACGGCTAGGTGGCTCAATATATCTTCGGTCTATGAAACGGCTCAAAATTACTTTATTGCTCTCAATAAAAATCTCCATTAATGTTAGTAATTTATAGCTTTTACTTTGAAAATTAAGCATCAACAAATTAAGTGCAGTTCAATGGAATGTGCTCATTATCACTGTTTTCCTTCAGAAGCATGACTACAATTGTTATTCAAAGAATAAAATGAGAAAGAGAATGAGCTACAAAATTTGCTTGTTAATGAAAGTCAAATAAGAATAAAAATATTAATAAAGATAAAGTATTAGAGTAATGCATACTGTTGTGGTGATTACTTTGAATGAAAAACTACATTGTGAAAAAAGATCTATGCACTAAACTAAAGTTAATTTGTGAGTTACCTCCAGAATACATCAATTTTTGAGCAAGTTCAGCTTGTTCAGCAGTTTCTCCAAATCCTACAGACAAAAGAAAAGTGATAGAAGCTTCTACATAAGGCCTTATACTCTAGAGAATATGCTGTGAAGTAAATAGTGCTGGATTAATTTGAAAATACTATTTTTACTAAAAAAAATGTGCAATTTATCACACATTAGCTAAGATCTACTTGAAGCTAAGTCTATGTTATGCAATAGTAAATAGAAGTAATCAAATTAAATGTAATGAAAGCTTACCTATAGTCTAATGCCAAATAACTAAGCTATGTTCTTCAGTTTTATCTAACTACAAATCTTTCAATGAAATATAGAACCTCAGAAAATTAAAGACTTAAAAGAATAAGAATGAAGACAGATAATGAAGATTACTCTTGATTGTGCTAAGTGCTCAAATAGCTATCTCAAAACTTTACCTTCTACAATTACAACACAATTTGTTTCATCAGAGCCATGGATGTTGGTTGCAACACAGCGATATTTTCCAGAATCTTCTGGCTTACAATCAACAATTTCCATTGTTATCACACCATCAGCATGAGTTATGGTATATTCATATCTGCTAAGTTCTCGCTTCTCCTTGAACCATTTCACCTGTTTTGAGTAAAAATAAATTAAGTGCTATAGATTATATCTTGTGCCATTGCCCCTCAATATCATGATTTATAATGCTTCCATGAATTTATTGTCATGTTATTTACTATTCCTATGCATTGTTTATTAATCAAAGCCATGTCAAATTTAATAAATGGTTAAAACTGGGCCCTATAATCTGGAAAATTTTCAAATTCTGGTTTATATCAGTAATCAGCATCTGGTTCTAAAATATCATTACATAATCTTAGAGAGTACTTTGAATTTAGTAATAATTTACCACTAAATAAAATAAAGGTAAGTAAAGTTTGCTTATGGAAAGTTAAAGTTCAAAAGGGCAACATCAGCTCACCGTTGGTGCAGGTTTTCCACTGAGACAGCACAGTAGTTTACAAGTCTGGTGAATCTGCATGACACGTGGCCTAAGGAGGAAGGTGAAGCATGGCGCACTTTCTTTTTCTTCTTGCCATAGTTGGTATCCCAGAGGTTCTCTCCTTCTAACAGGTGCTGCAGCTTCTGGACGGTATTGTGGAACTGTCTTTGGAATAGCTAAAATAAATGAATCCAATTTTAAATTAGAAACAGTAGTAATAAAATGAAATTTGATTCTCTAAAGACATTAATTGACGGTAGCACCAATTCACATGGAATTTAACACTGAGCAAACCACCTTTTCATGTCATTCGGTACTTTCATTTCGTCACGGCAGTAAAAGAAATGGGTTTCATGATGGTGCCTCCTACAGAAGGTGAGCCACAAGGATGTGGACAATGTCACATCACATCAAATTGAGGGATCAAGATGTATACATAAAAAGCACATTTTATGTGCATAACAAGCACATTTTATGCACAATTGTCATGGCTGTTCAGTTAATACCCTCATCCTCTACTGCCCATTCAGCCAAATGAACAAGTGATACCAAATGAGATAATAAATAAAAATGAAGATATAACAGCTGGAAATTTAATGAGCTTCATAGCTCAGTGGTGTTGAATATATTGAAAAAGGAGGATGTTATTACAATGGTGGCTAATTGCTGAACATTTATTTTATTGTAAGACAGCGTTATATGGCATGGGATACCTTAACTACAATTTAACTTAAAAACTTATGATATTGCATCTTAGGAGATTCTACTTACGTTGAACATTCAGGAATACCACTTCTTCTCTATAACCATAATGATTTTCAGCTCGTATCACATACTCTCCTCTGTCATCAAGTTTCACTCGATTGATTATAAATGTATAGTCATCACCGTTGTACCTCTTCATAAACTTGACACTTTGCCTGAGTTCAGCATTGTTATGGAACCATGTCAATGTAGGAGTAGCTATTGCGATGACACGACATGAGAACTTAGCACTCTGGCCTTCATAAGCAAATGTACTTTGAGGTTTGATAACAAACCTTGGAGCTGCTTGCCTTCGATCTGTGGATATATATAAAATACTGTTAGTTGGCTCTGTAGTCTTGAACATTAAATCTACCATTATAAAGAAAACTGCTGTAACTAATCTAACAAGTCTCATTTAAACATGGTACTCACCAAAGTATGTGTCATGGATTCTATACTTTTCAACCAAAAGCTTTCTGAGAGAGCTGTACTCAGATATTCTACCAATAGGTAGAATGAAGGCATCCCAATCAGGATATTTGGCCCGGATTTTATCTCTGATATTTGCATAGCGACTTTGACTAATGGCAGTTGTTCGGTTGCTGTGGTCTCCTGTCAACCAGGCATGCTGGAGACATTCATGAGCAGTCATTCGCTTCCTATAATGAACCAAGTAGAGTGTCATATCTCTTAAAAATAAAAATATTGTAAATAATCTAAGATGCCATTAGAGAATAAATAAATTTTGATAAATTGAAAACGTACACCTAAATAAAAACTTACTCTTTGTTCTTAACAAGTAACCTCCTAATGAAGTCCTTTCCTTCTTCAGAAACGATGGAAAATGCTTCTTCATCAAAGTCCCAATCGCATGCTTTGACATTCTTAAGTGTTTCGATGTCATTTTCTCCAGCAAAAGGAGACAATCCACTCAATCTATAGAGAAGAAAATTGTATATTTAGGCTAAATGTATCACAAAAACTAGTCCAAAATTGATTTGCAATAATTTAATCAAATTGAGCCATGGGATCATCAAAGAATATTATGGCATTTTTTTTAGGGGAAAAAATAATTTTTTTTAATTATGCAATTTGATACTTACAGCACATAAGCTAACACACCAACAGCCCACATGTCTGTATAAAAGCCTACTGGCTCACGTTCAACAATTTCAGGAGCTGCAAATTCAGCTGTGCCTGTAGAAATCTTTACTACCTCATTAGGATCAAGTTTTGTTGCCAAACCAAAATCAATAAGTTTAACATTTGTACTATTCCTTGTCTGGCACATGATGTTTTCAGGCTTGATATCTGTAAGTTTTGCAAATTACCAGTCAATTCAAGATTACAATTAAATCCATAGGATAATTGATCAAATAAACTCAAACTACTCACCCAAATGAATGATGTTTTTCTCATGCATATGCTTCACACCTTCACATATTTGCCGCATGTAGTTGATGACTTCACTTTCAGACATTGTATATCCTTCAGCAGTGATTCGCTCAAACAACTCGCCTCCAGATAAGCTAGAAATAGAATTAATTAAAGCATAAAGTCAAATCCACAACACTGCTTGTCAAAGTAGAAAATATTACTCCACAGAAATGTCACATCCTAAACCTACAATTCAAAGATGAGGACCATTTCATCATCATCTTCAAATGCATCATGCAAGTTGATGAGCTTGTGATGATGCAGTTGGTTCATGATATCAATTTCCTTCCTAATCAATTCTTTCTCCATCATATGAGAAACTGGGATGAACTTGGCTGCAAATATATTTCCAGTCTTTCTTTCTCTACACCTATGCACGACACCAAATGCTCCAGTGCCAATCTCCTCAAGTATATCATAATAATCATACACACTACTTGTCTTGATGTCAACTGGCTGTGGAACATACTTGGAATAGATGTCAAATACTGGAAAAAATTGAGGGAATGATTATGAACATAAATTATCATACATAATTACATGATTTACTTCAGCCAATAAAACTTGTACTAACCATAATTGTCATAATCCTTGACCTTATCATCAGTTCTTCCTCTGATTTTCTTCCCATTTTCATCAACTGTAAGAGCAACACATAAAATAATCAAGACAAATACACATCATAAGGGTCATAGAGGGTGGTAGCAGGGGGATTTTTGCCTGAAGTGGCTTAGCACTAAGATTCACAAGTAAGGCTTTAGGAGTTGTTCAAATAAATCCTTGACCCCATCATCTCCTTCAAACTCATATTGGTATATTTTATGATGCTAATGGTATTAGTAGTAAGTAGCCTATTGGCAAAAAGTGAAGTTTTAGATACCTTCATACTGCTTCTTTTTGAGAACCTTTTTGCCAGAGTCCTTGGTGGTAATAAGGTCAGAAACAGTGCTTGGATCACTTCGTCCATAGACATTTTCTGCATACACCCGGAACTCATATTGGTGCCCTGGACTTAGACCAGTAATAGCCATGGTGTTGAACCTAAGAGTTAATGCATAATACATCTTTCAATTAACATCAGATTGATATAAAATCTCGTTAAGTGATGTAGAATTTTGAATTATTTAATAATTATGCTTTGAATATATAATTCTTAAAGAATTCTGTTGGGTTTTTAACAATTTCCAGTCCAAATTTTTTTCCTAGTCCTTATAGTTAGTTCCAAATTAATTTTAAAAGTTCTTTCAACGGGATAGTGTTTTTCGTTTGGTCATGTGTTCAAATAAAAAAATAATTTTAAGTTGTTGCTGCTAATCAAATTATCTTTAATACAAATATTGTTAGTGATTTATTAGGTAAAGAGCATAGAGTTTTGACAAAAACTGATAATTTCCGTGTGAATAAAAAAATTCCAGCAAATGGTAAATGATTCACATGTCAAGTGACACTTGACATTGGACTTAGAGCTAGGCAATGGACAGTCAAGTGGAGCTTGACATTAAACTGGAAAGGGTTAAAGGTCAGAATTCAAGCACGATCAACTGCATTATCCTGATTAGTAAGGGTTCATAGCCTGGAGTATGACCAATTTGTGCTTTTTCAGAAAGGAAATAATAAAAGTAGTGCTATTGTAATATTTTTCCCAAGTATATGAAGAAGAAATAAATAACTTCATTTTATCTACCTAACTATCATATACTAATGGAGATGAAAGAGTTTCCCAAAAACACCCAGAATAAAGATGCAGATTTTTAATTAATCGATAAGTACAAAAATAAAACCGGGTAGAAATAGATGTTACAGGCCTAGCTACCTGGTAAGCAAGGATAGAATTTGAGCAGGTGGTCTTTTGCAATTTTCAAAAACAAAGGAATATATATCAAGCAGAGTGGACTTTAGGATCGGTGACTTATAGTGCTTTAAATTTATCAGTTTACCTGGTGTTTCCAACTCTAATCCAGCTAGACATGGGGTGTTCTCTCTTTTCAACCAAGTAATTAGTGATGTTGCTGCCACCATCCCACATAGGTGGTTTCCATGTCAAAGCCAAGGAGTCATGTCCAATGTTTTCGACAGATGGGAACCTTGGTGGATCAGGGCGATCTGAAAAAATAACAGTAATTGTATCAAAAAGTGAGAGAGAGGAGAAATGACCAGTAATGTGTGGATTTTCAGGTAAAATTTGTAATCTAAATAAGTAAATAGATATAGGTTAATAGCTCATAATACATTTCACGATAGAGTAATGTTTTAAAAGTGATAAGGTTCTGAAATTTTCAAAGTATATGATTAGAAAAGAAACTATTAGGTATTATGGTCCCACTAACTCCTGAATTAATAATGTGCATTTCTGCATCAATAATATCTTTAAAAATCGCTGTCACTAAATCAAAGATGTTAGGGAAAAGCTGAAAAAAGCATAAACCTGTATACTGCTTCTGACAATAAGTTTTTCCTAGAAAACACCTCTGTCATGGTTAGCCAGAAATTATATGCAAGTTTTGTGAGAATAAAAGTATGTACACAAAATTTATCTTAAACAAATTCCAGTATGTTAAGGGCAATTCAGAGGAGAGAAATAAATGACCAAGTCAATGAATCACTTACCACTAATTTGAACCTTAATTATAGCCGAATCCATTCCAAGATCATTTTCAGCAGTCACTCTGTATGGTCCACTGTCTAGCTTGCTACCATCACGAATTGTGAGAATAGCATGTCTTTCCTACAATGCAAACGAGATCAGTTTTTTCAATGTCTTAAATATATTTCATACACTATATGTCAAAGAAATCAAAGCAAAGTTTTACCTTTACTTCCACAGCATAATGTCCTCCTGACTCAATAGTTTCTCCTTCTCTTACCCATGAAATCTTTGGTTTGGGCATGCCAGTGAATGGAATTTTGATGACAACATTTTCTCCTTTGTCAAAGAATGCAGTATCACGGAATCTTGGTGGAACATTTAGTTTCGGCGCAGCTATAAGGAAAGAAAAAATGATCACCATTAACAAAATACTATGATGAAAAACAATAAATATTAACCCTGTTTGGGACTCAAAAATGAAAAAGGAGAATTTATTTATAATCTTTTGTATTGCTGCCACCACTGAAACCTTTTTCATATCCAATTTTCTCCTTTTATCAGACTAACGTAAGTCATAACTTCTATGAATGTACATAGATAACTGGACATTTTTTTGAGCAGATACACAAGAAACTTGGCATTTCAAGCATTTTGCAGTCAATAATGGTGCTCTAACCCTAAGGATATGTTCCCTGTACTGAATCTTACTTTCCTGAACCATATTAATCATGACAGCCATTCGTGCCATTGTCAGTTGCTCAAACCAAGTAAAAACAATGCCTACTGGTCAAATTAAGGGCTGTCGATGACTTTGCATAATAATTTAATCATATAGAACTCATGATTTATCATCGACTTTGCAGTAAATATTTTAAAAACTTACTCATGATTATTAGTTCTGCTCTTGAAGACTTGACTCCACCCTTGTTCACTGCCCTGCAGACATACTCATCTGCATCTTCACCAAATACATCATTAATAATTAATGAGTAAGTATCTCCTTCTTGAAGCATATGGTACTTAGATCCTCGAGTAAGCTCCCTAGCACCCTTGTACCTAGAAGTAAAATGATGAAAAGTAAATAATGTAGTTCGATTAAAATAAGTAAAATATCAAGACCTAATTAAATATAAATTTAGATCTCTATGAAATAATTGACTTCTTACAGTTTACCATATAGCAAGCGTATAAGGTTGAATAAAATATCACAGCATTTTGTGGCCAATGATCAATGATGATGTAACAGTGATTATGTAGAACCGTTACACAAAATACCTGCTATACCTGGATGAGTTTAACAGCGAGTACAATATGTACCTATAAACCCAAGTGAGCACTAAGGAAACTCCAAATATGGAAATCTCCCATAAATTTTATTTTTCAGATAAATAAATACCTGCTGTTGAATATTCATTTAAATAGATAAAGTATTCTGGAGCAATACTGCAATTTTAATTTGCTTATCAAAATAGACCACACATAAACACCAACCTTTAGGATTACGATAATTAGCATTACAATTACATGAATAGCATGTGGAAAGATACCAAAGTGGCATTAAAATACCACCTAATGCTTATGCCACTATTAAGTCTCTCAAAATAAATAATATCAAGCAGCATTCATTGCTTTTTATAAAAAGCAACTAACAAGCCACTGCCTTTCCTTCGACTCAGTGTTAAAGAAGAGGTCAAACAAGAGAAAAGCAACAAACTGAATGCATAATTTGATATAAAAATTTGCATTGGCTACTTAAAATAGCACCACCCAGGCCCCTGAATTATCACTCAACTTCTGAGCAGTGTATGCAACTGAGAAAATTGTACCAATTAATATTAAATTAAAGGTCAGCTTTCTAGACACCTTTGTCTTGATTTAAAAAGTTTTAAATTTATTTATTAATTACCAACCAAGGATGATCTGGTTCTTTCAATACAGAGGTGCAAGCGTCTATATTGGAAGGTACCTTAAAGATGCTGAAACTCTAATTTCAGAAAGACAAGTTAACTGCCACAGATGAAATATATGACAAATGATATTTGAAAAAGCTAAGAGTTTTACAAAAAGCCAAGGATCAACATTTAATTTCATACAAAACAATGAGTAATGATAATTGGCATTTAAAATTTAATAAATTAAATAAATTTAGGAATTCTAATAAGTTAAAGTGAATAAAAATGTTCAATACCATGTAATAGTTGGTTTTGGAGAACCAGTAACCTTGCATTGGAACTGAGCATTCTTGTACTGGACTGCCATAACCTTCCTGAGAGGGGTGACAATTTCGGGTGGTGTAGCGGCTGGAAATAGTAAAAAGAAATTAATATCTGATAATGAACAGTAATTAAATGTAGAGAAAGCAATTCAGGCATAAACATAATTCATTCTTTGCAGAGAGGATTCGATCTAAATATGATAACCACACATGATGTGGACCTACCCTTGGGATCCTTGATTTTAACTGAGGTTGAGGCTGTTGATGGTGGACTAAGGCCAGCTTCATTTTGGGCAAAGACGCGGAATTCATACTGTCTATCCTCAATCAAATTGCTGATATTGATTTGAGGAGTAATGCAAATAATTTGATTGACACGTTGCCATGCCTGAGAACCAGCTTCTCTCTTGTCCACCCAGTATCCTTGGATACGAGAACCACCATCGGATTCTGGCTTATCCCAAGACAGGTTGACAAAATCTCCACCAACTTCAATGACCTTTGGTGTCCCAGGAGCAGATGGTGGATCTTCAGAAGAGAAACAAATGGTTTAATGAACAAAAAACTATCCTGAATTAGGTATATAGATAAATATGTATACTCAAGTTCTTGTGAATGGGGAAATTATATCAAATATATAATCCTTCCCTAGTGAATTGAAAATATAAAATAAAAAATATACTCTACACATGTATAAGCTGTGAGCGTTAGACATACCGAATGGAGCCTTGGCTTTGATGGGGTTCGTGCCTTCCAGTGGAGGTCCCATTCCATTTTCATTCACTGCCATTACTCTGAACAGGTATTCTTGTCCTTCTGTCAATCCTTGCACCACAAATGTGGTGTCTTTGCAGAAGCTTGAAACAATAATCCAATGGGTGTGACTGATGTCTCTCCTTTCCACAACATAGTGAGTGATTCTCATGCCACCATCATACTGGGGTGGTTTCCAGTAGAGGGTGCATGTGTGCTTTGATATGTCTGACACATCCAGTGGTCCAATAGGTGGTCCTGGTAAGCCTTAAAAAGAATATCACATTGCACAGATTATACTTTTATAGGAATGCCTCAAGTTTAGGGTAAGTTGACACATTTTCATTATTTGTGAGCTGGGATTGGTTTGTTGTGAGGGTTGCCTAAAACATTGATGAATCCAGAATTGAAACAAAAATCGTCCTAAGGGTGTTTGATTTCTTACTGCAGTGGTAAATTCACTGCAAGTCACATAAAAATGTGAACATGACATTTTATTAACATGATTGGAACAGCAAAGCCTAAACATATACCTTGGACTAAAGGTAGTTCACTTGCATCAATGGATTTGAATTTGCCATTTGGCACACTCCAAGAAAAGTCTAGTCTAACTTGCCCTATAGACTGGAAATTTAAGGTCCCAATAGATTCAACTGAGTGAAAAAGTTCATGATTGACAGGAGTGATAATTTATTCAGGGAAAAAACAGTCTTAAAGAATGTCATGCGAGCAATCCAACTAAAGAGTTATAGAGTCGACCAAGGGTTTCCCTATGATCCAAAAAGGTAACTTGAAAGATTAATTACTTGATTTTTTGGAAATCAATGAGTTACTTGAGACTAACTACAAGGAGAAACACATGATAAAATTTTAATTTATGCCATGTTTATACTTAAAAAAAATGACTATAATAAGCATTTGCAAACATTTAAGGGGATAATAAAGAATAAAGTTATTACCAGTAATATGAACAGTAAATGATGCAGATACACTTCCACTGTCATTTTTACAAGACAATGTGTATGTTCCAGCATCTGATTTGGTGATTTCCTTGATGAATATGATAAGGTATTCATCAAATACTGTGTATTTGATGTGGGTTGATTCCACAACAGCTTTTCCATCTTTGCTGAGGACCACATCCATTGGCTGGTCTCCAGAGTAAAATATTTTGACCTTGGTATTGTCCCCTTCAGGTAGGTACAAGTCTCCAGGCATTCTGTCGATTCTTGGTGGTGCTAAAATGGAAAATGAAGAGCATTTGGGTAGAAAACACAACGTATGTCAGGG
The DNA here is from genome assembly GCA_002093875.1 of Calopteryx splendens. Taxonomy (NCBI): domain Eukaryota; kingdom Metazoa; phylum Arthropoda; class Insecta; order Odonata; family Calopterygidae; genus Calopteryx; species Calopteryx splendens. The sequence goes on along the minus strand of LYUA01000064.1, from coordinate 389,884 downwards.
CTTAATAAGTATGCATACACAACCAGATTTCTGGAGATTCACTTACATCCTATCTTGAGTCTAGCTGAGCATGTAACTGATCCAACAGCATTACTGGCTTCACATACATAGTCACCTTCATCCCCATCCCTCACATCAGAAATAACTAGCCTGAAGACTCCATTTATCTGTTCACTCCTAAATCTTCCACCCAACGTGAACTCTCGTCCATTCTTCAGCCACCTTGAAGTAGGCGTGGGTCGGCCTGATGCTTCGCACTCCCAAACCAGCTGCTTGCCAACTGGCACAGCCACAGTATTGAGGGGCCTGACAAATTCAGGCTTGATGCCACCCTCCACTTCACATATTTTAACTGGAGTTGTGCACGAGCTGGGCTCGCTCTTCCCGGCAGCGTTCACAGCAAAAATGCGGAATTCATAATCACCCTTTTCTATGAGATTAAGAACAGTGTATTCACAGTCTGTAACATTATAGTCATTGCACTTAACCCAAAAGGCTCCTCCAACTTCACGCTTTTCAATGATGTAGCCCGTAATCCTGCTACCTCCATCTGATTTAGGAGCTTCCCATTTGAGGTCCACATAGTTCTTTCCAACCTTAACCACTTTGGGTGTTCCTGGAGGAGAAGGCACATCAAACTTTCCTTTGAGTTTAAATTTAGATGACGGAGGGGAAGGCTTGCTGAAGCCAGCGGCATTCTTTGCCCTGACTCGGAATTCATACTCTCTCCCCTGGAGTAGGCTGTGCACAATGTAAGTGGTGTCCTTAACCAAATAGTCATTGGCAACTCTCCATTGCTGATCCTCAACAACGTCCCTTAAACACAAAGAAGAGTGAGCAATGAACAAAAAGAAATCAGCATTTTTACACCTAAATATGAGCAGTAGGTGGCAGAAAAAATATTTTTTACACGAATCAAAGACATAATTTCTTCAGTGAGAGGACTTTTGGAAATTGTTCCATAAATTAAATTAATCTAATTATTGCAAATAATGCAAGGTTTTACATTTCCAGCTAAAAATTTTAAGTCATGATTTTTTTAAGCTCCAACAAGTGAAACTTGTCCAAATGCCCTTCTGAACTCACAGCAAACATGATAAGATGTGCCAAGAAGTCTTCACTGTGCATAAAAAATATTCACACTATTTTTATGGTAATAAATACTATTATGCCAAATAGGGAACTGAAAATGACTTGGGAAAATATAATTAAAAGTTTAAATGAGATTTGTTTGAATATCATAGAGGTCAAAAATGGCTTTCTCGTTGCAAGAAATGTGAGTGAAAAGTTCAGTAAAAAATTATTAATTGGGTTCTTACACACTTGATTGGTGATACCTACTAAAAAGGGGAGGGTCAGGCATATGGGTCACAGATTATCATCACAGGTTGCATGCACGTAGTACTCTGTAAGGGTTATAGTGAGTGAAAGCAATAAGGTGCACCTCTTAAGCACTCACAAGAAAAACAATTGATGAGATTAACTGTCTATGGTACGGTGTGTAAGGCAGAGTGGAGTACAGCAAGAGGTGCAAGCAGTGTGAAAAATATTTTTTTTTCTACTTCTACTCTTATTCCTTAAATATCTTTCCATTACTGCCAGTATACCATGCTATATACCATAGTCTTATCAAATGATGTTTTCCAAAATGATTGAGAGGCATGTTCCACTGCTAGCACACTTGATGGTACTAACTCACTGAGCACTACGTGAAGATAGATTTTTAAAAGAAGTGGTCATTCACACATCTGGATTTCCTTAGGTAAGTACTTATTACCTGACAATAGTAAATTAAGACCAGGTAAAACCAGTCTATAAAGAAATGAGTGTATAAATATCCACCAAGCTCTAATTCCATGGCATTATCAAAACTTGTATGAGAAATACCTGTATTCAATTTTGTAGCCTTGGATTCTAGCCCCTCCATCATGACGAGGACGATCCCAAGTAAGGGTGATATTGGTGCTATCCCAGTCTGAAACATGGGGCTGCCCTGGTGGATCGGGCACAGTGAAGGGGAATTTTGCCATGATTGGTGAGTCTGTTTCCAGTGGGTCACTCACTCCATACTGATTCTCAGCTCTAGCACGGAAGTTGTATTTCTTGTTGGGCTCCAAGCCTATCACATCATAGTGACAGCTTCGGACGAAACTGCTAACCTTGAACCAAAGCTGAAAGCAAATGGTTTCACATGAGTAAAATATTTGTAAAGTAGATGAAGTAATGAAGGATTAGAAAATAGTAAGCATCTTGAACATGGAAGGGATAATTTTTAAAATTGAGTATTTAAGGCACAATGTTTTAGGTTATATAAATGCAAAGTATGGGTAATCACATAGAACCTTAAAAACAGCGAAACCATTTTAAAATTGAACAATTCCATTACCAGAAATTAATAACCATAGGAAATATAATTGAAAAATACTCACTCCAGTCGATGGATCTTGTCTTTCCACAATATAATTTGTGATTGGTGATCCACCATCATCGTGGGGTGGCCTCCATGATAGTGAGCAAGTTTCAGGAGTGATATCAGACACATCCAATGGACCAATGGGAGGTGAAGGTTTGTCTGGGGATGAAGAAGATGTACAATTAAGCATTAATGCCACTATGTAACATTAAATGTATGTATGCAATATCAATTTAAAAGATTAACAATAAGGCTGACAGCTCAATAATTTAAAAGTTTTAAATTGTGATGGTAAATATATAAGAGCATTAGATATCTAATTGTATTTAATATACATAAATTCAAAAATATAAAGTTTTTAATATTCATTCTAAACCTATTTCTAGTGAATATTTTAGATTAAGATGAAATAATTAATTCTTAGAAATGATACAAAAAAACTCGAATAACTCTTACCGACAACAAGAACTTTGCAAGTTGCAGAGTCTGATCCTTCACTATTGCTGAGTTGAATAGTGTAGCTACCAGAATCTGAACGCTTAGCAGACTTATTGAGGAAGACAGTTGCGGAGGTTGAGGTATCAAACTTGATTCTCTCGCTCTGAATAACTTCTTCGCCATTGATTGTCCATGTTGGTTTTGGTTTTGGAATAGCAGTAAATGGAACTGTAATGGTGAATTCCTCCCCAGCTATTACAGTCATATCACGTATGCTTAAGTCACTAGTTATCTTAGGAGCACCTGTATTAAAAGATAAACGTTGTATGTTATATATAAAGTTTTGGCAAAATGTATTTTTGAATATACCTCTTTAGGCTAAATGAATTCTTACATGGTGGTGGTCTGCACCAGATGGAATCAGATGATGAACTGTAAGGGCCCTGTCCGGCAGCATTCACAGCAGCCACACGGAATTCGTACTCATGATTCTCAATTAGGTTGATCACCCTGAAAATCAAAATCATTCCCACAGTTAGCCATAGCGCTGAAATACCATTCTGTACATTTAGAGTATTATTCTATAAATCTGTAGTTTTTAAATAAAATGTGGTTAAAATCTATTACATATGGTGAGGACTTTCTAGCACTTTATCTTCTAAAAATTTTCAGGTACTAAATGGTAAAATCGGGTATCCTCATTCAATTCTGAGGCCTTCACAAAAGTTTGGTCAAGAGTTACAGATCCTCCCTAAATTGTATCTATGAAAGACTTGATGTCCAGTAATAATCATGACTGTTGCCATATCATTAAAACTCTAATGATAAAAATAACTTAGGTGGAAATTTTTCCTTAGAGGAATAAAAAAGTATTCATTATCACACTTAAAAGGTTTTTTTATTGGCTATGATCTCTGCTATGCTTAATGTAGCAGTTATGGCAAGATCTCTCCCTTAAATAACTCTGAATTGGATTTTGGGTAATATATAACTGAAAATGGTGTCAAATAAAAGGATAAACATTGGGCAGTTGCAAGAATTCAATAAAAAATCAAACTTACTTCATTTGAGTGTCTGGACAATGAGCATGAGAAGCTTTGGTCCATTGATCATCGCTGATCAACCTCTTCTCAACAACATAACCAGTAATGGGAGAGCCTCCATCATGACGAGGCTTAGTCCATGAGATACTGATGGAGTCTTCTGTCGACTCAACACCCCTTGGTGCACCAGGAGCCCCTGGGACATCTATAAAAACATTCATCACGTCAATTAAGCTTGTGAACAATTTAAAAAATATTATTATTATTATATTATAATGAAAATACAGTTCAGAACTTACCAAATGGATGCCTAGCTCTCACTGGATCAGATGTCACAGCGGGATCTGACACTCCATATTGGTTCTCAGCCATCACACGGAATTCATACATTTTTCCAATTACCAAGTTACGTATTCTACAGAATGGTGTTGTAATATAACTACTAACCTGTAGAGAGAAATAATGCGAATGAGTCACAGGCTCTATGGATCTAAAATATTTGAAGAATTTACTCTAAACATGTAGGATTACCTTTGACCATGTGGGAGTGCGTGATTCCTTCTTTTCAACAATGTAATTGGTAACATCTGATCCACCATTATCCTTGGGTGGATTCCATAAGAGTGTAAGAGCATCACCAGCAAATTCATCTGCTCTAAGATTTTCGGGTGGTCCAGGACGATCCAGCACACGAACATTGATGGTGGCAGTATCAAAACCAGACTGGTTCTTAAGCTGAAGCCTGTACTGTCCAGTGTCAGACCGCTTGGAATTCTTCACAACAATGCTGGCATATTCATCAGCGAGCTAAATAAGTACAAAAGCAAAAAAAAACTATAATAAAATGTAGGCATAAAAAATCCACCACATTTTGGTTCACATATAAGATTTCATGCACGTGGTAATGTTGTACTCATAAAAAAATGAACATGTACTTTGGGATCATTATACCAAGAGTGGTATTATTTTTATATCCCAATTATTGAAAATAATATGTTTGATAAAATTCAAAAGTATGGGTGAAATTTTCAAACCAACCTGCTGGAATGTTCTGTCGTCTTCTTCCATAAGGTTGTCATTGGCAAACCAAGAAGCAACAGGCTTGGGGAAGGCAGTGTAAGGTACATGAATGGAGAAATCTTCTCCAGCCCGAACAGTAATGTCACGAACACCTCCCAAGTCCATGCATGGCTTATTAGGCTGTTCTTCAATGAGTATGTTTGTGCTTGGACGGCTTGGATCAGAGCGGCCAACATCATTCACAGCAATGACTCGGAACTGATATTCATCACCTTCTTTCAAATTAGGCACCTAGACACAAAAGAATCATTTGTATCCATTCCATTGTCATGTTATCAGTATTTCAACATAAAGATTGATTCATTTAATTTACCTTGAACACATTAGCTGGAACTGGTGTTTCATTGACATCTGACCAATCAGCTTCTCCCTTAGCTTTCTTCTGGATTATATAGCCCTTGATTTTAGAGCCTCCATCACTGCGGGGTGGTCTCCAAGAAAGTGTAACACTATCCTTTGTGATTCGATCAGGCTTGGGAGGCTCAGGAGTGTCAGGTTTGACTGAAATATGAAAACTTTTATGTAGTTCATTTCACAACCACCAAAATACACTGGTGTTTTTCAAATGTGAAACAGAATAACATATTAAGAGATGTAGTAATTGGCAAAATATTACTCACAGCGCTGTGCCTGAGCTGTAATTGGTTCAGTTGGTTTGCTGGGTTTTCCAGGTCCAGCCTCATTCACGGCAATAACCCTAAATTCATAGCGAGATCCTTCTCTCAGGTCTTGAGCTGTGAAGCTGGTATTTGGTGTTGGATAGTTATTGCACTTGATCCATTCACCACCTCTTTCACGTTTCTCAACATAATAGCCTAGAAAGATATTTGTTGTGTCATTCCCCATCATAGGTTTTTTTCACAAGATTTTACAGACTATGTCAAAAGCTTCATGATATACTTCAGTGCCATCAGTCCACTATTGATGGTTTTATGTTATCTCATTAAATTTATCAAACTTTAATGTGTGGGTGAAGTGAAAATGCATACCAGTAACAGGTTTTCCTCCAGTGACAGTGGGAGGATTCCAAGAAAGACTGCAACTGTTTGGACTGTATGCTGTGATATCTGGAGTTCCTGGTGCATCTGGTGGATCGAATGGACTCTTGGCTACCACAGGCTTTCCTTCAAGAGGCTCTGACACACCATAAATGTTCTCAGCCCTCACCCGGAATACATATCGTTTTCCTTCGCTCAGGCCCTTGACGGTAAATGACGGCTTGGGGCAGAAGCCAGGAACTTGTCTCCAGCTTTCGACTCCATATTCAGTCATTTCCACAATATATCCTGTATGAATTACGAGAGTTTTAATTGAAGATGCTAATTTTTAATGGAGAAAAGTATTGGCACACAGAATTTGACAGCATAGAACAACAAGAACAAACGAATTGATGTAAAATTATGAACAGCCCTCTTTACTGTAGTATTAACTTCAATGTAGAACTCAAATGTAATAAGTACCATATTTTTGGACAAATGTTGAAAATAATGAAGTTATACATTTAAAAAAATTAACTTCTTGTAAATAGTGAGCTACAAATTTAGTTTACCTGTAATGTCACCACCACCATCATCCATTGGAGGACTCCAGGACATCGACACACTGTCTTGGGTAGTATTTGTGTAGGTAATAGGACCCTTAGGCATTCCAGGTTTATCAACAACAGTTACTTCAATGTCAGCTGAATCTTTTCCGAATTCATTCTTGGCTGTAATGGTGTACTTTCCTGAGTCATTTCGGGTAGATGCCTCCACTCTCAAATTGGTGGCATCACTATTAGTCTCAAACTGAAATATAAAAATATTTGCTAAAACAATCTTGAAATAGTGATAGGTAATGAAGTTATTAAGGAAGAGGAGGAAAATAAAGCAGAGCATCACTAAGATAACTAATGGCAATTCAAATGTTACAAAGGCTTCTAATTTGGCCCCTATTCAAATCAAAATACTAATTGCAAAGTGATACTAATCATAAATAAGAAAAGCCAAGATGTGTGACTTTGTGGTGATATCCCACCTTGCATTTTCTTTAATTAGCTTTACATGGCCTAATAAACAAAATAAAGACAGTTTTATAGGTTAAATTTAAATACTTCCACTACTAGAAATTGAAGTCATTACTTCTTTGGCATTGACATAATTATTCTTGATAAGTAGTATTATTTCAATTCACTAGAATCTACTCACAAAATATTATTGTGCTCCTGTTTGTTTTCATGTAAACATTAATTAGAATACAGGTTTATGATTACAAATTTTAATAAGCAAACATTTAATTTCTCACAACTGAACATTCTCACTTTTTAATGAACAAAAAAACATTGCCTTATATTTCATTTGAATCTGCTCACAATTATGATCCAGACTATTAATTATTTCAAGTAAATCAGGAAAAAATGAAATCACACAGACAACTCAGTCTGCTCTCAAAAGTGGTTGTGTTGATATCTCCAAGCTGCATTACTAATTACTCTGACAGTTTTGCACATTTTGTGAAAGACATTTTTGTTACCATCCCAGAGAATTTCCCCACAATAAAAAAATGGCAAAGGTAAAACTGCAAGGCATAACAAAATATACATTTGTATTAAGGCTTTTAGTTTCCTTTATGAGAAAATGACTAAAGATAGTTTGAGTTAAACATTGTTTTTATACTTCTTATCTTATTCTTGAGTCCAAAATAAAGCTTGATAATTTAATAAGTTCGATATTTTTATCTAAATTTTGTAACAAATGACACCTTAGACAATGGGATCTGGCTCTACTAAATAACAGATAGCAGAGAACCATGTGTAGGATGGGAGAGTAGACAAGTGCCAACTTGTCAAGTTCAAGTTCAAGACAATGGTGACGGATTCATTTCAAAGAATTAAAACATCAAACACTTCTCGGAAACAAATACTTACTGATATTCTGTTTGAATCAGGCAATCTGAGGCCATTCTTGTTCCATTCCACTGTAGGTGTTGGAGCACCAGTAATAGGAATATTCACAATGATAGGCTCTCCAGCACGAACCTTGATCTTTTTGCCAATAATTCCATCCAGATAAAGCTTTGGTTTCTCTGCAAAGAAAATACATTATTTAGGAATAAATTTGCATGGTGCAAAAATTTATTTCTACCGTCTTACAGAAAGCATTGTCTCCCGAGTTAGTTCTTCAACAATTCCAATCGAATTATATTTTTCAAGAAAATTATTTTACACAGCCTTAACCTTTTCTGGATTCTGGAAAAAAAATATTTGAATCCATTTCTGTGCTCTAAAGAAAGGGCTAGAACAAGAAAAATTGTATTTAATGAATCCAAGGAATGCAAGTGGCACTCATAATCCAGGAAACCAGGAGGAATATTTTCATGAAATAAAATACTAAAGCTGATTACTGTCTCTCTGGCCCAAATTCCTTATTTCTCATGTACTTATTATACCATCCATTGTTTTCATATTCTCACAATGAAGGATAATTTTCATAATCTCAATTTTTCGTACCACACACTCCAATGTTTTTTTTGTTTGTGATTCATGATATTTCTTACCTTCCAAAAACTCTATATGCATTTTACTTCTGTGTCATATGAGTATGTCTATAGAGTTTAAAAAATTGTTTTGCACACCCATCTCTTTAAATTTCTTTTCCCTTCCATCTCCCTTCCTAAAAGGTTGTTGGGGAGAACAAGACACCCTGCCCATTTCACCAAGTGGAAGTACATAGCACTACAAATAACATTAACTCCTCTGATAAGGCATCAAACCTGATTTTTTGTGGAAATTTCAGGTGAATCATAAATCAAAGATGGTAAAACTACAGCACACAATAGTCTTAAGTCCTGGGAATGGTCACCAGGGATTGTTTTCCAAGGATTTTTTCGTATACTTGTGTTAATTTATAGTCCCCATTAATTCCTACAATAGTTTTCCATTTTTACAAGTATTCTTTTTTTGACTACTCATTTTAATTCACAAACCATTCCTAATCAAACAATAATGAGCCTGATCATTTTTTAAGCAACTTCATAAAATAAATAGAAAAGTCATTAGATCAAAACCAACCTCTCATTGGTTTGGCAGCAAATGGATGAGAGGTGTCACTTGGCTTTCCAGGGCCAGCAGCATTCACTGCAGTGACTCTGTACTCATATTGATGTCCCTCAGTGACTCTGTCATCAAAGTACTCCAAGTGCTGGAAAGAGCATACAAATTTTGATCTCAAATCAATAATCACTGCCAAAAAAACTGCCAACTCCTTTATCTTTTACTTAGAAATTCACAATTAAAACAAAATTGTATTAGCAATGCAAAGATTATTCATAAAATGTAATTTGAATAAATATCAATGTAAAGACCTAAAATGTAACCATTCATGCCAATAAATGTGAATACTTCAAAAATATTTTTCAAATGTAATAACACATGCATTGCCATTCACTGAGAAAATTTTGAGAGAATTAAATGTAAGTGGTGATTTTATATTAATCATAATAATGTAAATAAAGAGTCCCAACAATAGCAAGTGCAAAATCAATCCGTTGGCACTTCATACAAATGATGGCTTTAAATAGCTATTGTCAGGCCTGTATATGTATTATCACTGATGGACATGAAAGATNNNNTAGCTATTGTCAGGCCTGTATATGTATTATCACTGATGGACATGAAAGATATAACAGACATTGCTGCTGACTTCTACACTCCCAGTAGAGTCAGTCCAAGCCTTTATCAGTATGAGCAGTAGCTACTTACAAAGAGGTAGTTAGTCAACTAATTACAAAGATTGTTAGAATGGGGGACTTCCAACAGGAACCCCTGGAATTAGACCTTTTTGGCTCATTGACCTGACTCACGTTTTACTTGTCTGCCACATTCATAATGGAGACAACACCACCACCACTGTTGAGATATGGAGAGTCACCCATCCATAGCTCCTTCTAGGACCTAAGTTGCTGAACTTTGGTGATACCAGT